>JAAPAO010000218.1:0-51620 GCA_013115145.1 Perkinsus chesapeaki
GCCGTGACGCTCCACGCTCCACGCGCCCGCGCGCCGGCGTCATGCGACGTGACATAGCGTGCGACGTGACGTCCCCTAGGTTCTGAACTATCCAATTAGTTGTTTTTGCTGCTCCAGTGGATTCGGGTTCCTTCCTTCTCATCATCTTAGTTTTTTACCCTCGTATACTTGTCTACTTTCGTTGTAAATCTTAACACAGTGAGTTGTTTCATGAACGTCAACATTTCATGCACATTTCTACACAGTGCGGAATAGTACGACTGAGTATCTTGTACGTTATTAAATAATGGTTATCCCCTTCCTTCATCTCAGGGCTATTGCAGATCGGGTATTCAGAGCTATTACGGAGAACGACAGCAAGTTCCGAGTTTATGTGGTAAGCGTGGTGCAGGCCGGGCCCCCTGATTCACTGTGGGGAACTGTTCTCGACATTGTTCTCGGGGAACAATTGAAAAAATGCGCCCCTTTACTAGTTCTTTGAATTTGAAGCTTGTGAAACATATTTTCACTCAATAGATTTGCTAAGTATTTTCACTTGAGCGCCTCGATGTCATTGACAGAAAGTTGCATGGTTGCCGGCGTCTTGAATCGCGTAGACGTTATGAAATTCAGAACAGAGAAGTCTCAGTCAGCTTTATTATTTAATCGTAGTAGGAGCTTGCAATTGAAACTATCACATAATGGGAAAGTAACTTACAGAGGATATCTGCGTGTTTTGGGAGGTGGTCGCGAGCACTGCTCTTTTTCAGCTCCTACCGATGTTACCGGCATTCGAAGGTGAGAACTTGTGGACGGCGGACGCGTTCGTTTGCCGAATCACTATACATCTCCAGATGAGGGTAGGTCCAAAATGGAGATGCATCTTCGAAGAGGTGCTTTTAGTCGATCCATAGCTGCAAAACTTCCATTGTGCAAACGCTAAAGAGGAGGCTTATCGCTCGGCATAAGCAGGAACCTTTGGAGGCGCTAAAGGGGAAAGATGGTGAGCCACTGTGGGAGAAACCTACCGCATTTGGGTGTGGCGGAATATTAAAGAAATCTTTGGGATCACAAGGGCCTGTACCAATCTGGTACTGGTTGTCAACTCGTGGTACTGATGGGCTCCTAGGCAGTTGTCTAATTTGCCTAGGCCTGAAGTCACCCCTCAACGGTTGACAAGCGTTGCAATCTATAACACACACCTTCTTTTTCTTTGATTCGTCTGGGCCTTCGAGGAAGCGTTTTGTCAGTGTCGACTCGGGAGTTACTGGAGCAAGCCATTGAAGAAGTTATCAGGAGCCACATAGGCTTCTTTTGCTTGCGAACTGTATCTGATGGTTTTAAGGATGGCAGATTGAGGACAGAGCAAATGTAAGTGGCAGAGCACCGTTAGGTCTGGAGGAAAAAATTTCTTTATCGGGCCGAGTTATGAAATGTTGGAATAAACGTCGTTCTAGAAGTAAATTGAGTGCATTGGTGCCGCTAGTCGAGTTTGGAATCACGCAGAGCGCATATCTATGCTCTGATGCGGTCGATATGAACAGCACTAAGAGTCGTCGGGGAGCGTCGTGCCGTGAACGCTTGGGATGTTCACTGGTCGAGATCCACCTTCCCTCTCTGTTACAGTTACATTCACGCCAAGACTATGATAGTGGACGATTGCAAAGCAATTATTGGTTCCGCTAATATCAATGACCGAAGTATGGCAGGTGATCGAGATTCCGAGACTGCTGTAAGGAGACCAGAGCCTTAGCGGAGCGAAGCAGTTTTTTGGGCGTTTTTAGGTCCTTATTGAAGATGATATGGGAACGTCCTCGCCTTATACCTTCGCTGGTAAGTCATTTGGTTGATGGCCCTTTCGGCTGTGTGTTAGATAGTCGTGAACTGTGAATAATAGGAAGTATATAGCCGCGTTGTCGGCATGTCGGTCCTCTTTGGAAGGCGTATGAATGATGAATACGCAATTTCGGTATATTTTTGTGAGTTACTATCACAGTGTTTTGGTTATTAGTAGCTGCTAGCTTCAGGTTAGCATTTTGCTACTAAGGATGCTGATTGCTATATTGTCGTTGGTAAATCATGTTTCAGGTGACATGCGAACTCAACTTTGGAGGGAGCACTTTGGATTGCTGCAAGGTGTGATTGAAGACAGGCAGGAGAAGACCTTCGTAAGTGCTGCCGTGTGAGGTATTTCTCAACTCTTCGAATGCTCAGTAGGCGTGGAAATTCTCCACTTTTTCGACTCCTTGAAAAATTGATAGAAAAATGAATAAGAATCCCTTCTCCCATGTAAAAATTTTCCGTCCTATTGAAGAAATTTCTCACTTTCTGTGTGCGTTAAATTCGATAAGTATGGTGCGTGTTCGCAAATGTCGTGTCCCATCGCGGTTATTCCGTTGGCTTCGTCTCAGATCGATAACGTACTCCGCGATCCAACTAGTGATTCGTGTTGGAAAATGTGGCTTACCACAGCAGAGAGGAACATAGAGATCCTTCGAGAAGGGTTCCACGGAGTTTGGCCTGATAGCGAGATACGGTATGTTAAGCTATTATGTATCTTGCACGCATCAACCTCTGATCCGCTCCTAGGAACTGGAAGCAGTTTCATAGTGTCCTAGAGAACCGGTCTAATCCTGAAGGAAAAGAAAAGGAGAAGGTCGTCAAAGGACTTAAAGGCTCCCGAGTGTTCCCGTACCCACTTGTAAGCCAAGCCTGATACCTCGGTTTGTTCGTTCGGTTTCTGGTGGAAAATTAATCTCTTTGAACCTGGCCCACTCGCCCGATGGGTGTTAACAGGGTTGAGCTCATTCGCTCTCAATTATTGATCTGATATTATTTCCTGTATTATATGCGGACTAGTTCGATGCGGATATTATACCCTATAATGGTTGCTATCATAATTTATATCCCGGTTCTAATTGGGCTAAGTCAGTGTTAACATTACAGCATCTTGCCTTCTGGAAATCCTTTTTATATGAGTAGCCTTGGCGAGATTGCTATCGTTGTCCATGTTGAAGTGATCGTCACTAACTGATGGTGAATTCCATCATCTGCAGCTTGTACTTTAAAGCCCGCAATCTGCGAGTATCTTACGGTAGAATGCTTACCTTTGTAAGTGCGCGCCTCAGTGACATTCGCTATAATATTTTTGCAACTGTTGGTTTTTATTTCTGCCTCAGGAGTTCCTGTGTGAAGAGGATATGACGGTTCCGGCTCCCACGTCCATCTCTCTAATGCCGAAGGAAATCTTCACTTAAGCCTCTTTTTTTATCATTGGTTGCTGCATTTGGTTTGCTGCTATATTATTAAGTTCAACAAAGTTCATTCATACGAAAGTAGCATTGATTACTTTATTCAGGGATTGCTTGACATTCGAGGGCACGTGACTTGCGTTTGAGGATTGACAATGCTAAGGGAGTGGCTGGGAGGGCGGGAAAATCCAGAACTGCCTATTTCGTGCTGTGCTGTTGTGTAGAAGGCGCAGTTCATACTGGCTTGCCTGTAGGGCTTATGCTCTCACTCGAGCCCTAAAGCTTTCTGGCCAAAGTATGCTGTGCTCGCAGTTTAACAAGCTGGACAGAATGTTGCTGATATCTCTCCGGCCTAAAAAAATACGTCTTAGTCTGAGACCTCCCGGTTTGGTGGGAATACGCCTTTTGAGGGTCAAAGCTGGTCGCGGTGCGATTACGCTAGTTCTCTGAGGAGATATTTTTCTGGTGGAAAAAACAAATCTGAAAAGAGTTTTGGGGCTGTCCAATATTGATTTTAAGTTGTATATATTAGTATGTCCACACGGCCGCAATTGCCTCTACCAGTGAAGAAGGAGAAAACCGAGGAGGAGAAAGCAATGGAGGCTGCGGCGGCCAAAGCTGCTGTTACTGTTGATGCGTTGGGAAGGAAGAAATGGGATAAAGCGTAAGAGAGGTGGGGAATATGAGTTACGAAGCTATTATTATTGCTTCTTTGTTGGTGAGCAGCTGCGTGCCATGAATAAAGGATGTAGATTAGTAGTAGCAATGGATATGAGCCGAGCATGAGATTGAGAATGGAGGAAGAGGTTAGGTGGTTCATAGGGCCGAGTAGAGAATTAACGGAGGGTTGCTGCGTAGGATAGCACCACCGTATTAGAGTTATACGAAATCGATTTGAAACGAAATAGTTAGAAAAGCCACTAGTGCTGATGTGTTCGAAGTGGATTAGACGGTTCTTTGGATGGGGTTTCCGTGTGTCAGATTCTTCTCGAAGAAGGCCGATGAAGAGCAGCAAATAGAAGCACTTCGATGTGAGTTAAATCGATCAGGCAATCGATTTTGATCGCCAGTGTCGTTTAGATCTCAAGGGATTAAAGCGGGAGAATGATGCCCCGGTCCAGAGAGCTCCTTTGAGGCAACGGACGGAGGTCGTCGATCTCGAAAAGGATATAGGAAAACGGAAGTTGATTACAGGTGAGCAGGCGCGAAGAGAAGCACTTTGCAGCGCTCCCAACTTGCTCTCGAATATCCTATACAGACTAGCAATCATTTTGATACTAGATATAATAACACTATATACACGTATATACATGATACGTGTCATACGTATGTAAGCTGATATTATTATTACGCATTGTAGAGTAACGAGCTGCTAACCGCCGTGGTTACGGAAAGAGTTCATAGGAATGGAAATCTCGCTCCACTAGGAATCCCTACAGTGAATATCGAACGCCGTAAGCAGTCCAAAGCGATTCCCTTGGCGACGACCATAACGCGGGTCACACCTGCAGCATTTCCCTCCTCGATGTGACAGCTTAAATAAGATTATGAAACTATCAGTTTAGTAGTGGTGGAGAACTGATGATGTTTGCTTTTGGTCATCAGAAATCCACGAGCTGTCAGAAAACTTTTCCCGTGGGATTTACGTTCCGGATGTTCCGAGTCTTGTGGCCCTAGCAATGTTTTCTGTAGCAGTGGTTGTCTTGTATTCGCTCTATCATGTGGTGACCCATTTCAGAGCGAACTGTGAAGAAGCACCAAGGAGGGTACTGGTGTGAGGTTTGTGAGTGTCTACTTAAGGACAGTCAAGCGTAAGAACGTCGTGAGTAGCTTTCATGGGAACGGTCGTATCAGGTATCTTGATCATCTCAATGGACGGGATCATAATAGGAACCTTGGGATGAATATGAGGGTTGAGAAAGTAAAATGAACATGTGTTGTTCCATCTGGATTGGCCTCCAGAAGCGTGGCTTAGTAGACGAGCGAAATAGGAGTAGCGACTAAGTCCCCGAATGCGCATTCTGGCGCAGCGCGAGACGAGGTTAGCTTAGAATTGTAGAAACTGCGAGCCGAAATTTTGATCTCCTGACTTCTCTCTGCGGAATTGCATTCCTTACCCATCAACTACTCCAGCCGAGTGTAACGTCGGTATTCATGAAATAGATTCCCGAAAGGATCGTTGGCTCTACCTCTGACGGTCTTCGGGAACTGTTCATCTCCAGGTAAGCGTCGATAGAGTAAAAGAGAGGCTTGAGGAAATGAAGCGACAAGCAAGAGAGAAGGCAGCGAAGAGTAAGCACATGATTGTAGGGCTTCTTTGGTGTCAACATATTGATACGGGTGGTGCTCTCATACCACATTTCGATCATAGTTCTCTACGAACTATGCTAGGTTGATGACTTCTTTTCACTTGCTTCGAAATAAAAGGTTGTCAACCTTAAATTGATGACCTTTTTCACTTGCTTCGAGCTACGACATGACGAGCTTGAAATCCTTAGATTGTCTGAACTCCTCATTAGTGTGCTCTCGTTTCCTCCTGTATGTTCGGCTCTGGGAGTGTTCATTGTCCATCAGGCACAAAGGATGATGTGATCGATAGAGAAGCGGTCCAGGAGCGATTGGAGCACATCAAGCGGGAGGAGGAAAAAGACAAGTGGGCTGCTGCTGCTGCCGGGGTTATCAAGGGCTAACATCAGTTGTGTGGCAGGCAGCGAAAGAAAGAGAAAAAGAAGCTGAAAAAACAAAAGAAGCGAGAGGCTTTGTACGGTCCTGGATTCATTGAGACGAAACAGGAGGAAGGAGCGGGCACCACAGAGGAGGGAGCAGCTGCTGTAAGTGACTAAGGGTTTCGGGCTTTCTATGCCTGCTGTATCGATCCGTATGGCGGCTATACTAAATTTATATTGGGTTTTACTATACCACAATCGGGAGTTCTCATGACGCTATAACTTTCGTACATGTGTCCCTACTTGGGCACTCGCGTTACCACTTCCGCTCCGAGTTCCGAGAGACTACTGAAGTTGACTATCCCTCTGCCATTTAATTACATTTTTTAATACAGTGACGACCATATAACTTTCAGGCCGCGGAGAGCTCCCATGAAGAGCTGATGCGTATTATGGGCATATCAAACTTTGGTGGGAGTTGAACGTACAGTGTAACCATCGGAAGGCAGACCTTGTGTTGCGTTGGTAATTGATCATTGAATCGTCTCCGGGAAAAGTGATATCAACCAGTGTTGACAGAATAATATGGAAAGTTAGTGTACAATTGTAAATGGTATCCTCCTCCGTCTTGGTGTTCTTTGTGGGGTTATTACTGTGGGAGTTTGTACTGCGGCGACCTTTGGATACTTTGCCGGTTGCTAAGACAGAACCATCCCCAGAGGGCAAGCTCAACTTGCGTAATATGGGAGATGAGAGCGGTATGAAATGAACTGCGATTTACAAAGGAATCGAAATAGAAGTCTTGGGGGTCTTGGGACTCTGGAAGGGCCTTGGGAAATTCCGCGCTGAGAGATGCGTGTGGTGTATATTTTTTGTCTGGGCACATACAGTACGCATCATCTAGGAATGCACCAACGACTCCTTTCGATTTTCTTCAGTAATCTTCTGAATCAGAACTTCTGATTCCTTCTCCGTGGTAGTCCTCGTGCTCGATTACCCAAGAATCCTCGTCGCGCACTTGAGAAACGAGGAACATTTTTCGGCCAACTTCGCGGATTCGTGCTCCATCCAAGCAGCGGCGCTGGTCCAGCGCTCGATCGAGATTGCGCGCTTAGCGCGCATTTGGAAATAATTGAATACCTGTCATAGGAGAAGGCTGCAATGAAGGGTCGGAAGAAGTCCCTTTGCCTAAGGGCCTTGTGCCGGGAAGCTCGAACGTAATCGTCTAGACTAACCAGCCATTCCTTTAGTGTGGTATTTTTGTCTGCAAAACTAGTGTGACTCGCACTGTGTGAGAAGCCTTCTACACTGTATGACCAGTCTCTTTCGTGAGTTCTTTGTAGTCGGCAAATGACTCACGGGTGGAATTCACTGTTCCTACGCCAAATACTGCCACCCACGGGCTTGCTTAGACTGCTCATTCTATGTGCAACTCAAACCGATAGGGTTTAATGTCTATACTGTGATTCTCGCTCTATGGTTCACCGAAAAAACAATGGAAGTTCCATTATGGGACTAATATCGAGGATGCTCATGTGGCCTCTCCCGTATGCGTTACCACACTTCTGACAGGTACTCTTTGGGCGTTGTCACGTCCTCATACCATCAAAGGCTCTGTTGCTGCCATAACAACTGGATACGTTCTTATGTACCTCTACTCTGGTGGGCGTAAGGCTAACTTTCCAGCGTGAGCTCTCGGCATTATCGGTAATTATTGGTATTTTGGTGATAGGTATCTTCGGATACTGGTATCAGGGGTGCTAGCTAATGTTTTTATTGTTGCTATTAATCAGCTCACTGATGTGGATATCGATAAGGCGAACTCAAAGCCCCTCCCAATAGCATCAGGTGAGCTCCTGCTCATGTCAACCGGGTAACTGCCATCTTTAAGGAGCCATGAAGTTCAGTCAAGCAAGACTGGCAACGGGGCTGTCCCTCAGCTTAGCTATTGCCGTGTCATTTGCCGAATCTACTGTGTGGTTCTTCACCATCACAGCCATGTGCTCCATTGGTTATATATATTCTGTTCCACCGTTAAGGCTTAAACGTCATGCTGTACCAGCGGCACTATGCATAGTAGGAATTCCGCCACTAGAAAACTGTGTAAGTGTAGCGTAGGTATCGGCTCGAGCCATCCTGGGCATCATTGGAGGCACCCATGCTTATTGCACAGCTTTTAACGTCACGCTGGACGGGGCAACGAATAGGCAAATGTAGGCGATGGCGCGGAAGGGGTGAGAAGTGTGACGCTTTAGGTTTACCTTCTGTGGGATACTTATTGTGTTTTGTACAACCGTGGCTATCATGAAGGACATACCCGATATTAAAGGCGACATCACGGACAATGTGAATTCCTTTGCAGTACGTTGCTGTGGCTTAGCGCTAACGCTGCGGTAGAAACTCTCATGCTACTCGCCTTTGGACTATCGAACTATCGTCCTTGAACTGCGGTAGTGTTGGATGTCATCTCCCATTGCTGGCTCGATGTCTCGTACCACACTTGTTCAGGTTAGATGGGGCGCCTATCGGATGTCTCGATTCTGTCTGTGGAACTTGACCATCTGTTATACAGCAGTGATTGGTCTGTTAGCTGATGATAGCTCTACTAGCCTCCTTCATGCCATCGCAGGTGTCTACATGTGGGGGTGAGGCCTTAAAAACCCACCGTGCTCGCTGATGTGTGGCTGCTGAACTGTAGGCACTGGCACTTGAATATCTCTCCTGGTGATAACAGTGATGCAGCACTAGAGTTAGTAAAGGACAATTACTTCAACACACTGTGGCCCTTGTTCTATTTCGAGTTCATTGCGTAAGTTTCCTCCGGTCCCATCACAATCATTTATAGCGCTGCAGGTACCCTCTGCCGATCGTACTGAGATTGCTCGGCCTTCCACCTATACCGTCTTGGCTCCTAGTGGTGCTCTTAGCAGTGGTGCTGGTAAGGCCCCCCTGGGGCTTCCTCTTGCTAAAATGTTCCATTCAGTTCAATTCGGCAGTTGCGATGATGGAATCCGCTCGAGAAGAGAGGCACCGTAAAGCCATGAGTGCTCCTGAGCTATCAGAAGTTAAGGCTGATGTAGCCGAGGTATGGCTGTGACGTCTTCGCTTTACCGCGCTTTACTTTCCTGTAGGTGGAAAATCTGATGAAGGGTTTAGTTGGCGTGGATGTACCGCAGGCCCACGCGGCAGCGCTCGATTTGGGATCGTCACATAGAAAGCATCACTTGGACCGAGCCGCGGTGATCTGTGCTGTCGGGCGAGCACTTGCTATTGATGAAATGGATGATGGTGTGGAACAGGTACGGCCAGCTTTAAGGTTTTTAGTGGCTATTGTTATGTTGCAGATGTATAGAGTGGCCCAGGCTGCAGAGCTCGAGTACAGTGCATTGCTTATGCATTCCGAACTAGTACAGAATGGCAAGGTACGTGCTCCTAGCCGACAGTCCTGTGTGAATGATTCCGCATTGGAGGAATTGAAGACTTTTCCTGCATGTGAGGCGCTGGAGCCCTTCGTCACTCCCCGGTGTTCATTTGGTAGCAGTTCAATCCATTGAACCATCTATAACGGTGTGCGCAAGAATGAACAGCACATGCGTGTGACCATACCATAGCTTAGTATAATCAACCTCGTACCGTCTACAACGCAAAGCGATCACTCAGATCTCTACAACGCCAGTGCAGATGGAAAAAGTATGCGACACCTGTTTATTGACCTGGTCAATTTATTGGGCAAGTTCAAAGTTCGACTGAGGTGTAGATTAAATAGTGGCATATGGGGACGATACCTGAGTGTTAACCCTACCCGACCAACCCAGTTTCTAGGTTGTTAGGGAGGCGCGATATAGGCTTTCAGATATGAGATGTTAGAAGCATACTCAATTGCTATCACTAAGGTAAAGGTAGCTGAACAAGGAAGCCTCTTATCGCGCAGCTAGATACTCGGGTTGGGGATATTTGTAGTTAGCTTGTTACTAACTGTAAAAAAACAATGAGTCATATATCCCCGACAGTGTTTTTCAAGATACTCCGAGTATCAAGCCCAAATACCCATACTCCTTATACAACTATTTATCAAAATATATATCGAAGACATAACGACAATATGAATACATACAACTTAGTACAAGGTACAACCATTAGTTGGTTGTAGGCTTAGTTGTGGGGGGGGCTACAATGAAGGAGACTTTGAACAGTAGACGATGCTCTGACACACGGAATGCTTCTGTACCCGACTGGAATGTCCCACTACTATTAGGCAACCGATCATGTGGACCATGGCATCCCTTTTGAATCGCTATGTGTCCGGCTCGTTGCGAGTTGTTGCTTTTGTTAATACTATCTTTCAGGTTACTAAAGCAGTGAAACTGTCAGTTCTCGGTGGAGATTGGTATCTCGGTTCAGCCTCCGTAGTATTAGCCGCAACAGGTATTCAATCAGTGGTGAGCATCTTTTCCATCTCGACATAACTCCCATTGCGAAGGTTAGGTCCAGGAGATGTCCGACGCGATTGCTGAGATAACATCTTATAACACCGAAATGAAGGGCAAGCCAGGCATTGAAGCGAAGCGATCGACGGAGTTTAATCGTCTGATTTTGACGCATGCTTGTCGGGCGTTAGGTAGGCTCACCGGTTATCCGTCCGTGCTGTGCGATTCTATTTGGTAGGTCATATTCAAGAGCTGGCGGAAAAAGAAATCGCGCTCTTGGGTGATTTGGGTTCGAATGTGCCGTTCCTGGACATGGACGAGTTCACTGATCTTTGGCCACAGAATGTGCATTCCGAATTGAAAGTCGATGCATTGACTCGATTAATGAGCGTCCTAATCGCACACTAATTTGTTTCTAAGTTTGGTTTCCGTTAATGATAGCGGTGCTTTGAGCTTTCACAGTCAATACCCTGCGACACCAACCTTTTTGAAAACTAAATCAGCCTAGTTAAAGAGTTACCGACGGTGACTTACCGCACCTCTCTTTCTCCCCACCAGAGTGCACGAGCGCTGGACCTAGTCGTGGAAATGTGAGCCGTACGGTAACAACTCGGTGATCGTACCACCGGGGATAGCTAGAGTTATCCTTGGGAGCCCTTTACAATTTGTGAATCTCATGTGGAATGGTCCCTCGAACGCAAATATCCATTTCGTTATCGGAAATCGGCAACTTGATAGACTTTAACGACTCAAGGACACAACTTGATATCTTTGCAACAAGAAATATAATAGAAACAAAATGAAAAAGGCTGAATGACTTTTTTGGGAACATAGTTTCGGACTTATAATGAATCAAATAAACGTCAAGAAAATTAAACTCTCAAGAATAACGTAAACTAAGTTGCTTACCTTGGAAAGGTGTCTGAAAGGACACGGTCAGCTCATCGACTACAAATATTCAAGAAGAGAGCTCACTTCGTGCGAACCTCCACCGGACCCTCGCGGCCAAACCAACTCATGGCACCAAAGAGTATGTATCCTTGCCACCGCTACTCAAAGGAACTTCCAGCACTTTCCCATCGGCGCTTATTGTTATACCAGTCAAGAAAGTGTTGCTGTAGTAACCTTCAGAATCTGTCACAATAACAAGGCAATAATCCGACAGGGTTATAGTTGTCATCCCTTCCTGATGGGTTGAATATCCACACTTGTAGCTTCCACTGGGAAGTTTGCCACTCACCGACGTGATATGAACCAAGCCTTGATATTCTACCGTGAAGTCAAACTTCTGGATGCGCGCTTCATTTGGAGGTCCTTCACTTAACACGTAAGAAGCTTGCAAGGGATGTGTCATCTTGAGAGGGGAATTCATCATGGAGGAGTTGCACGAAGCACACTTGTATTGATCTTCCTGTCCACCCGAGAGAGGCATATAAAGGAATTGATAATCAGATGAGACGGTTATACCAGTCAGTAAACTGGTGTCATAGTATCCAGCAGAGTCGGTTACAATCACACGACAATCTTCAGCAAGATCAACTGTAACACGTGGGGCACCAGAGTTTTGATCTGCAGTGTAGCCACAGTGATAGCAGCCTTTGGGCATTGTGCCAGCGACAGAAACCATAGTGACCTCGCCAGAGTTAGCGAAATCTAATCTTTCTATACGTGGAGCGCCGGTGGGAGAGTAGCTGGTTGTTAAGGACTTAATAAAGGGGAAGCCAAAACGAGCCGACTCGTCCGTGTAGACAACAACTGCCTCCTGGTACAGGACAAGATGAAGCATCGCAAATACCACAGTCGGCGGTAAGAACATATTCAAAAGATAAGCTGGCCAGTATTATTCAGCAAGAACGACAAGGAGAAGCCCGCGTAAAGTGCTCGCTTTGAGAAACGTAATAGAGAGTTATAAGGAAATGGCTACCTGAGCATCGTGTTGAGTCTCTAAACTGGAGTGCCAGAAAGAGCCTCACCCCCGGCTTGTTGGAGGCACAGAAACCCCTAACGTATGCGTGCAACTGCGAGGATCATATTGCTAATAGCAAACTGCTCAACTATTAAGGCCAGTGCAAATATTCTCAGCTTCCTACACTGACTAAGCTATATCGGAATCACAACACAGCTGATCTTACAGTAGTGCACATAAGATGATCTAGCTTGTGCTAATAGATACTCTAATAAATACATATTATCTATTTCTCTACAATCATTATGGCTCTGCGCCTGCTGTCCCCATCACCGTGTATATCTTCTGGCGACCTCAGGACGCGGCACTGACTTGGATTGACTACAAAGACCCTCGAGAGCGGTACCTCGTGCTCTGACTCTTTTTTATCCTCCTTAGAGGCGCGGTCTCCAGAAGCCCTGCATTATTTGAAGCAAACCGTCTACTACACAGGCGCGCTTCCCACTGCTTAGATTCTACTGTTAATCTCAAGACGAGCAATTCGTGTCGCAAGACTTGCCATAGGGCCTATGGCATAGGCTGAGGCTCTAGCAATAACAGATTATCTGGGCTCATAACCTTTGTTCAAGCAATCTTCTCAGTGTCGTTACTTGGACATTACCTCAACCGTTTCGTTATGCTCTCAAGCCTGATTATTGTGCTGCTCTACATGGGACTATGTTATGGAGAGTTCCTCGCCAAGGATAATGACCCACCCCGTCTTGGCTTCCCGCTAGCCAAGTCCTATACGCTGTATTACTCTCCAACTGGTGCCCCACGCATACAGAAATTGGACTTCATCAACTCTGGTACTGTAACCGTCACCTCGGTTGCCGGCAGGCTGCCCAAGGGCTCCTATACCTGTGGGTACACCGCAGATCAACACTCCGGTGCTCCACGTATCACAGTTGTGCTTGCCGAAGATTGCCGTGTCGTTGTGACCGATTCTGCTGGATACTATGACACCACCTTTCTAACTGGTATAACCATTACATCTGATTATCAAACTCTTTACATGCCTCTCTCGGGAGGAGGGGAAGACCAATATACTCAATAGCCGATCACATCGAGTTGCAGAGTTGAGGTCTAAGACCCTACTACATGGTCCAGTGCAATGACTATTCTATGTTCATTCATTTACGGAGCGAAATCTGGTAAACCACTTGCTGCTCAGCTCCAAGCCAGTATTTAAGTTTTGAATGTCTAAATATCAACTTTGATTGTTAACGTGATGCTTTGTCCATTATTCATTAGTGACCTGTGGGTGTACAGTTTCTTTCACCTGCTTAAAATGTTCCATGCCTATCGCATGTTCTTGTCGGAAAGTCTTGATAGTTCTTTATGTGTATTGGTTCAACCTTTTGATCAACATTATTCACAAGATGTTTAGTCGCTTTGCTGTTGTGTCTTGCGCTATTTGACGTAATCATTTATGGTGGCCCTGATTCATTAATGTCTCTAAATGACTCGGGACGAGGTTTGCGTTTTAGGAAGCATTTAGAACACACATTTGAGATTGTCTTTTGGCAGGAGCCAATCCTTTCAATCGAGCCAAGGTACTACACCCTTCTATACGGGAGCATCCGATTATCCCTTCAAGGGATTGCCATCAATGCTAAGCCCCAGAGGTCCGTCGGTTTCGACCAAATTCAATGCGGGAGAGAAATACTTGAACCAAAACAACTAGGTTTATTATGGCAGGCTCGATGACAGATGTGCTTCATAGACTCTAAATTTTGTAGGCGCTGTGCCTCAAACCTTTTTGCAATTATTCTGACCACTCTTGCCTGCTAACCAAAGTACCTCCGACGTGTTGGAGCTGTCGGTAGGATTGATAGTCCTGGATTACACAGTTTAGAGCCACCGGAGACCACCTTTTTTCAGTGCTCTGCAGAACAACCATCTCGACTGTTCTTTAATGTTCTCGACCCTAATCCCCGTCATACTGCACGTGGGACTATGTTGTGAAGAGCTCTTTGGCAAGGATGATGACTACCCTCGTCTGGGCTTTCCCTTTGCTAATTCTTATAAGGTCTATTTCTCTCCAACTGGTTACCCACGTATAGAGTGGCTGGACTTTACCTACCCTGGGAAGGTTACCATGGTCTCAGCTGCCGGAAGAATGCCGAAGGGTTGCTATACATGCGGTTATACTGCTGATCAACACTCCGGTGCTCCACGTATCACAGTTGTGCTTGCCGATGATTGCCGAGTCGTTGTGACCGATTCTGCTGGATACTACGACGCCAGCTTTCTGACTGGTATAACTATTACATCTGATTATCGTACGTTCTATATGCCTCTGTGGGGAGGAGGGGAAGATCAATACACTTCAGACTAAGCAATACTTGTGTCCACTGTTCTGCCATTAAAAATCTGACTAACCTTTTATGCATTATTCGTGATCCTAACGCGTGCGCGTAGTGTCCAAGACACTGTGTCTCTCAGGTATAGTGTGAGCCGACTTATCTGATTGTTATAAGAAGGGACATGTCTTTGGCTACTACGTGGAACTTGAAGCCAGTACTCTTCGGTATTAGTGAAGTCGTGTCATTTCATTGGTGTCGTTTGTTGAAGGGACTCAACAGAAGCTCAACTTGATAGTTTGTAATATACGCACTCTCATCTCGCGTCCTTGTGCTCGGCGAGCCCATCAAGTCGATTCCGTCTTCTCCCTGCGTTCTTCTCAAAGCTCATAAATTTTGATGTGAATTGGTTTAGTCATTTGTCTAGCATATTCGCAAGGCGTTTAGTAGGCTCGTCTTGGTGTATCTAAACTTGAGATTCTCAAGTTTGCGACGTAATCATTTGGTGACCCTGATTAAGCAATGTCTCTCAATAACTGGACGCGAGGCTTGAGTTCAGAAACCATCGGAATTCCGGATTCTAAAATACGCTTCTCAGAAGCGGCTTCTAAGATGTCCTTACAATAACTCCAAACGCGATGTTCGGATCATGTCCGGACTTCGCAGGAGTTCAAAGGAATGCCAATGGAATGAATCGCACAATATAAGTTATATTGATATACTATATACCTGATCTCGGAATACACAAACCACTTAACTCAAGACACACGTGGCGCTACAAGGCTTATCCGATATCCTTCATTGCAGCCTAATGATCGTGAGGCATTTGGAGTTTTCTACACATTGTGAGCACATCCATCTGCAATGGGGTTAACCGGTTGAAGAAGCCCGACGTTAGTTGGTGAGCCAGGTGGCCGAGTAATGAAATTGGGAATTCGCGTTAGTTCTCCTCGAAAAGCTCCTGCATTACGACGGAACGATAATAAAATACTAACTATAATACGGCTCTAGGTCGAAGGCCCTACCCGACGGTATTCCTATGCTAAACTTCACTAGGACGAGGAATTTATATTAGCGGAATATTCTTAGGTTAGTTATCCATCATACGTCATTCCTATTAATCAGCATAAAAGGTCCAAGCTGTAGCCAGACCATGACACAAAGAATTGAACCACCCAAACAATGTAGGTCGATTGTGGCTGAGTGACACATCTACAAACGCCACACGTTGTGTGCGTGGGTTTAGTCTAGCTCCGAATATGGCTTAATAAGACTACCCAATGGGTAGTACCCATTCTACGTGCAACTGCCGCGAGGGTTCAATAGTATAAAGTTGATGGATATGCTGCCCATTATCGCTTTATGGCTCGCCAAATAGATAATATAATTAGCGGCAAGCGATAATGCTGTTCCTAGCAGAATTCACATACACAATCAAGGGCATGTATACACCTACCGAAACGCAATAGATTTCAAGGTGGGACACTGCAAGCTTCATCGGTAGAGCTCGAAGTATTCATCCATATCGCGGAACCAAGCCAAAACACTAATCGGCAATTGGGATCTCCAGCAATTAGTGTTCAAGGTTTAATCTCTCGCAAATGTTGGGGACCGCTGCACATCGACTCAAACAAATTGTTATCTGCCCGAGAGTTCCATTAGCGACCACAGAAGAAGGCCGATAACGTGACCGATCCAGCTGCTTGTAATCGAGCATTATGATGCTACGTACTTGATATTATATATTATATAATATATCATCCTCCACTCCACAGTAGCCACATTTAATATCATGAGCCGCATTGTGCGGTGCCACTGTGGCGCCGGGGACGGCGCGCCGCAAAAATTATACCGGCCCGAACTTTTCATCATTTGTAAACTTTTTTTGTAATCTACAGAGCATATTTCGTATATCTCACCTATGATTGTGCATAATATGGAGAAAACGTTGCGGTTTTTCAAATGCGGCACTTAAGTCGCCACATTTTGTGCGGGGGATGGCGCCGTCCTGGCAGGCTTTTCCGACATGAATCGTGAGGGCGCTCATGAGCAAGCATAGGCCTCGCGACCTCGTCTTAAACTTTTGGCGAAGCCGGAAACAGAACACCAAGAAGCTTCTATTGCTATCCCCATTTCGGCAATGTTATCTTCTCTCGTTGTCTTCTTTGTAACTTCTCTGCTTTGGGAGTTTGTTCTACGCCGCCCACTGGATACCTTGCCGGAAGCTAAGATCGAGCCTTCACCAAATGGCAAGCTCAATTTACGTGAGTGTCCGATAGGCCACGGAAATATCTGTACCCCAAATATGTGTCTGTTGTCGGTCGGAAGGACTAACGAAAACTCTGAAGTGTAGACTTGGTCACCTATAGGATCTCAAGCGTCAAGCAATTCTTGGATAATCCTCGTGCGTCGCAGTGTGCCGCCCGCAGAATTGGCCGGAATATACTTTTGGTACCCGTTTTGTTTAAATATGAGATATCTAAACGACCGCCGCTTCTCTGATAGGTACGCTTTGGGTCTTCTCACGTCCTTATACCATCAAGGCTACTGTTCTGGTTATAAGCATCCAGTATCCTCTTATGTACGTTTATTCTGGGATGAAGCAGTCCAACTTTTCAGGGTGAGAAGAGTGGGCGGTGGGCCATTGTTCGGCTCCTGTGACAGGTTTCTGCGAATCCTGTCATCAGCGGTGCTAGCAAATATCTTCATTGTTGCCGTCAATCAGCTGACTGATGTTGAGTGCGACAAAGCGAACGGCAAGCCGCTCGCTATTGCGTCAGGTAAAGAAATTCGACTTGCTACCCGGAGAATAGTTTCGTGGACAGCATCTGTGCTTCAGGAGCCATGAAGTTCAGTCAAGCAAGACTGGCGACGGGACTGTCCCTCTGCTTAGCTATTGCCGTGTCATTCGCTGAATCTAATGTATGGTTCTTCACCGTTATCGGTCTATGCTTCTTGGGTTACGTATACTCTGTTCCGCCGCTGAGACTGAAGCGCCATCCTGTGACGGCTACTCTATGCATAGTAAGTAGTCTTTAACGAGCTAACTACATAAGTATGATGTTTATGAAACGTAGGTATTGGCTCGTGCAATATTGCTCGTCATAGGACTCGCCCATGCTTGTTGTGCAGCTTTTGACATCACGCTGGACGCGGGAACCAATAGGCAAATGTAGGCCGAGCAAAGTATTCGAACCAACTTAGTCTAATACTGAGCAGACTGACGATCTTTTACTGTTGTTGCAAATCAAGCCTCCTGACGCTCTTTGGCCGATACCTTGATAGAACGAAGAGTGCCAAAGTCTCAGGTTCACTTTCAGTGGCATACTGAGTGTCTTTTCGATAACAGTGTCTATCATGAAAGATATACCTGATATAAAAGGAGACGCTGATGACGAAATAAGCTCCTTAGCGGTAGGTCACCAGTACTACACTGCACTACCTCCTGCTGCACGATCACCATGCCATGGTGTTAATCTGGGAGAATTCTCGTTGATTCAGAATTGTAAAGGAATTAAAGCGGTTGGTGTTTGCGCTGCTCAGATTCGATGGGGCGCCTACAGGACGTCACGATTCTGTCTATGTATCCTGACCATCTCTTATATAGCAGTGATTTGCTTTATTGCTGATGATACCTCTACTAGCATTCTACATGCTATTGGCTGTGTTTATATGTGGGGGTGAGGCTCTGGTGGAGATCCACCCTGGTGTGTTATAGCTGCTTGTAGGCACTGGTATATCTTTAATACTCCTGATGATGACAGTGATGAAGTTGTCGACATGGGGATGGACATCTACCTTAACACATTATGGCCTTTGGTCTATTATGAGTTTGTTGCGTAAGCCTGCTATGTCGCGTAGTAACAATCCGAAGATACTCAGATATTATCTCCCGATCGCCCTGGAATCTCTTGGTCTCCCACCGCTACCGACATGGTTTCTACTGGCCCTCTTATTGGTGGTGTCGGTAAGGTCCCTTTGCGACTCAGTGTGATGAGATACTTCGATTCAGCTAAACTCGGCTGTTGCTATAATGAAGAACGCTCGGAAGGAGAAGTATCGTAGAGCTTCGAGGGCTCCCGAGACTTCAAACATTAAGGCTGGTGAGGCCAAGGCCCAATGTCAACAATCATGAACAAAACATGTTTCCTGAGGCAACCTTTGAGAGAACGAATATTAAGTGCCCGTGTGTCGTGGCTACTGGACCTTTTCTATATTTCATCAAAGTAGTATTATACTACTCGTGTATCTCCTAGAAGAAAATGGGTCGCCCTGGAAAATCTGACCGGAGGATAATCGGCTTATGCCATTTTTGACACTGTTGGATGCTTTTACATGGTCTCTCTAAAAAGCCGGGTAATCGTAAACAATATAGAAGCTTCCAAAACTGTTTTATTCGATTCGGTCTTGAGTTACGTCACAGTGGCGCTAGTAGTCGTTACAACAGTTCCGCAGACCACCAGTTACCCACTTTGACCGCAGCCTTCCTTACGAGCCCTTTTGACTTCTACGTATACAGTTCAACAGAGTGTAGAGCTTAAGTACTATACACTGTCGATGCATCCTAACTACTGCAGCTCGATTACGTCAGGCTAACATTGTCAACGGCTGTTGCCGCCATCCCTCGTCGATGCGGTGAGAGTGGTAAGGAACAATAGGCAAGCTTAGGAGGACAAACATACGTCATTGTCGTACCAAACTGCCGCTGCGCTTGGTTCTTTCCAATTGGCTGCAAGGTGACTCCTCGCATCCAGTGTATACTCAATTATCCCCCACAGAACTGAACGATATCACATTCGACGTCATTAAAATGATCTGCTGCCTACCAATAGCTACCAGCCCCTGCAGCAATCAGTTCACATACAGCGCAGTCCACCTCTGTCTGAGCTCAATCGACTCTTGATGCAAATCTCGCCCGCCATGATAATCGATATTAGAATAGCGGAGGGTTCGCTCGCAGAAATCCTCTCTGACAGACCCACTTCCTAAAATGGCCAGACGCACTAAGAAGGTTGGTATCTCCGGCAAGTACGGTACCCGTTACGGCGCTTCCCTGCGTAAGCTCGTGAAGAAGTTCGAGGCTCAGTCCAAGGCCAAGTACACTTGCCCTTTCTGCGGAAAGGATTCCGTCAAGCGTCAGGTAATCAGCAGGGCGGCCGATCTGCTTTACTTCTAGTGTCCTTCTTGTTATAATTGCATTTATGTTAAATACACTCCTATTCGTACCATGGTCTACTGTCATTGGGTTGCTATTATTTCCCCTTTTTCAGGCCGGTGGTATCTGGTCTTGCCGTTCCTGCAAGAAGACCATGGCTGGCGGTTGCTGGCAGCTCACTACCGCTGCTGCGGCCACTGTCCGGTAATCAGGGTCCCGCGTGACGGCTTCGATTAAGGTCGTTATTTCGTCCTTCATCATTTTCCTTTTCTTTTAGTGCGTCCATGCAGCGTCTCCGCAAGCTCCAAGTCGCTGAGATATAAACCGCTGACGGCTTATAACGGAAGGGTCTCTGGCTGAAATCCTGGCTTTCGGTTGCGTTCAATACTGTTGCGTGGGAGTGGGGGGCTTTCTTCAATGTTCTCGAACAGTTTCAGTAGCTCGCGGAGCTCCCTGTGTATCCAGTTGTCACTTTGTAAACTCAACAAGTTACTGAGACACGGCAAATCTTATTATTCATCATCCCATGAATTGATTCCCTGCAAAAGATGAGCCAATTCTGGACATGTGTGGCTTCTCTCGAACCCACCAGGATTCTTAGATTCTCCTGGTTTGTCGGGTGCAGATAAGTCTGCAGTAGAGTGTGGCTGACTACACCAATACGAAGGTCCATCTGAAAGCATATTCTTGCTTAACCCATAGGAGCATTTGAGGCACCTGTCTCATTTCGGCCTTCATCTGTTTGATAGTGTCCTTCAGCTTCACCAAAGGCTGTGTGTCCGTAACCTTGCTCGACCTCTCTTCCATCTCGTTCTTATTCTGCGGTCACCTTCCGTTCAGCTGGTGGTCATCGGCGGATCTCACCTGCTCAATGGCGTCGGTAATTGACTTAAGCTCCTTCTGCAAGGTCATCACAGCATCGTTGAGCTCGTTGTATCTGCCACCACTTCCTGCTCCTATCAACGTTCGAATTACTCCCTCGTTTTCTCTTCATGGGCAGCAGCCATTTCACGATAGCTTTCCGCCTTGCTGTCGAACAGTCGACCGATAAGCTCCTCCTTTTCTGAGATTTCCCTCAAGCTCTTGTCCAGATCAGCAGCCAGCTTCCCCAGCTGCGCCTTCACCGTAGGGAACTGCTTCTTGAACACGTCATGGTACCTGAAAGAGCTTGCGGTGTTTCATATCGCGGCGATGAGAGCCTCTCACTGCTGCGTCTGCACGAGATGGGAGCGCCACTCTCGATCGGCACCGGCGGCAGCAGTGTTGATTTTCTGAAGTTTGTAGTTGACCTGAATCAGTGGAAATTTGCCAAGGGTTCGAAAAGAATGCCTTACCCTTTCGCACTCTATGCGCCAATCCTCTGGTTTCACCTGAAACAACATTTACGGCTCTGATTCTAGACAGCCCTACAGTGCTGCGAACGATCTGCTTGTCATCGGGAAGGCCGGCGGAGGAGTCTCCACGAAAGATACCAGGCTTCGAAGCCGATGACAGGACACCGTAGCTGAGAGAGACTATTAAGAGGCAAGAATGGGAAAGATCAAACCCGTCAGGGTAGTCCTCGCCGTTCGAGATAGCATCATCCACTTCTTCCTCGAGCTCGTCGCCTTATAAAAGACAAAGGCTTACACAGAAACATATCGCGTACCGATGCCGTTGTCGAAGTCAGTGAGGGGCTCCTGGCCTTGGTCGAGGACATTGAAATCTGGGTCACCGAATCGGAAACCACTTTTCTCCAGCACTTTGTTGCAGAGGCCATGAAGGACCTGATCTCAGCTGTTGTTCTATTAGACAGTAGATGGTCGGGCTTACCAGCGCTGCGGTGTCACCGTAGCCGGTTTTAATGCGTTGTGGTGGGAAGTCGGCCGGTAGCGCAACTTCCTTGAGGGCCACTAGGATGCTGGTGCAGATGGTGTGCGGGTCGTCATACCTAATTCAGCGATGATTAGCATTCAACAATAATACGGAAAGTTTCATCCTGCTAGAGGTTGAGAAGGAGAGCTCACTCGTCCCAAGTAGGCCGCTTCTTCATGGAAGAGAGTAACCAGGCAACAAGTTTAGTAAAGTAAGCGAACTGGAGTGCAGCGTTCCCAGTCGGGCCGCAGAAGTATATCCTGACCTTCAATACGTAACTCCACGTTATGAAACGAACATACGGATGGACTGGGGGAGTGTCCTTGTCGCAGAAGTTCGCCTCATAATCCAAGAGATTGAGCATGTCTACAACGTCCGAGGCCAGTGAGAAGCATTCGCCCTGACTTGGATCACTCGTCAGCGATTCCACAGTGGGTGCCCACCCCATGTGTGCCAGCTGGACGACTACCTGTCTCGGACATAATAAGGTTCGTCTTGGCAGGAACCGCTTTAACACTTGACAACGCGACAGAGAGACTACAAAGAAGTGTAAAAGAAAAGGTTCAACAAGGGCCTCGGCTGTTGCCCAGTCGTTAACAAAAACTCTCTGGTGTTCCACGAAATATTCAACGATAATTGAGAGCAACTTTCACGTGGCGTACTTCTGGGTCCACTCTCTAGCATGCGCGTCGTGCTTAGTTCTATCAGACTTTAATATATTAGCAATTTCCGGCACGAACGGGTCGTCGGGATTTGGATCCGTCAGGAGAGACGAGATGGACAGCAGCACCTACGCAGCGAAAGGCACGATTTTCAAAACCGTTCAAGTTGGTTACTTTTGAAATTGTGAGTGCAGGGCTCCATTGGTCCCTGAGAATGTCCAGACAGATGGACCCATTGGAGGAGATGTTGCAATGGTAGATCTTGGTGGTGAAATGGCACTTGGGGGGCTTGAAAGGGTAGTCGCTAGGAAAGGTTATATTAAGGAAGAATACGCCGCCATCATAAGGAGAATCCTTCGGGCCCATAATTGTGGCTTGCCAATGAAACATATCATCACCTGCATGAAAAGGTATGTCTCGCTGCTCGAGGATGTTTCCCTGAAGGTCTAATCACACTCTACGGTCTAGCTAGAATTTCGAAACTCGATTTTACGTGGATGAAGCAATCCTGAAAACCAGAATTAGTTAACACAAAAATTTCGCGGTAAAAGGAATGCGGATTTTTGGATCTACTTTTAGTGACGGACTCAATGTCGATTACTAACGGTAGGATTACCAGCCAAATGCCCAGTTCGGAACAATGCATTAATGCAAGTAGATTCGAAAACATTGATACGTGCTAATGAACAGATTTTAGGGGAACCTGCCAAGTTTGCCTTGTGATCGGTAAGTTAATGCTAACTATGTTGACAGAACTGATTTCAGCCTGACTTTCTGAGTTTAGTATTCTGACTTGATTCATTGGACAACCTGTGATATTTGAAATGCATTCGGTTAGTCTTCTGTAGACTTGCGTTGAAGCTGCTGAGATGGTCGAAGGAAGGAGGAATGTAAACCTTCAGTGCTTGGAACAAAAGTGTGAAAAGCTGCCGTAAACTCACTTTTGATTTCCAAAGCGAGGATCACTGAGCACTTAGGAGTGTTCTAGTAAATCTATTTTACAACGGTTGCAAAATTGGCTTTTTCACGTGGGGCAATTAAATCGATTTGTCGAGTGCGGGGCTATTATTTCTGGACGGACAAATGCCGATGTACGGGAACTCACCAATTGGCCCGGCAGAGCAATTCGCGGGCGGGTCCTTAGCGAGGTCCTGCAGCTCCTTGTTGATCCGTCTCAACGCCATTTCAGACTGGAAGACCAACGATTTGGCAGCGAAGACATACGGCGATTATACCTGAGTAAAACCGTTTGATCGGAATAACTCTCACGCTACAAAACGGCGGTGTCAGCAGTCTCTAGCTGATTGACTTAATAGGCTTTCGCTTTGAAGTCATTAGTGCCGCTCAAGTGTCTGCTTTATCGCTATAATTACTCACTCTTCACTAGCCAGCATTGATCTCTATACCAGTAACATCTTTCGAGCGCTGATCGATTCCACCGGGCGATTGCTCCGCCGTACTGGTTTGCCTTTTCCGTACAGTATCGTGCGTCTCTATTATTCCAGCCTCTATTATAGGTGTATCGAGGTCTATGTGGCATCTGTATAATAACAAGGGCCCTCCAGTAAGTAGTAGAATGGGGGAGAGGTATGGCAGTGGGTGTTGTTTGGTTGAAAGGCTATGTTGGGTATCGGCAGGCTTGCCGCTCGGAACGGTCGCTGATTCGGTGCCACCTTGGCTTCTTAGTAATACCTTAGTAGTCGTAGTGTGGATGGGCTTGCTCTAGTTATGAAGGGCTGGTCTGTATTTTTCTAGCAATCTTCCAAGCGGCTTTCTACGTTTTATTTTTGAGGTTATGAAGGGCTTTTTACATTCTATTGTTATTTTTTAGAGGGCGTTGTCAGTCTTTCAAAAGAATAATCTATATCCTGTCATAGATCATCCTATCGTTTTTTAATGAAGATCTTTCTACCATAGTAGATTTGTTGTCTACCATGACCTGTCACCGTATATACTCTTCAATCGGGTTCTTTGTTGTTATTACCAATCACTCCAAGATGGTGTATCTGGTGGCCTTCACTCCCCGCGTCGCTAAGCTACAATTAATTACATGTTTTGTCAGTTGAACTTTTATTCAATGCTTAGCAGTCTCTCCCGTACCGCTGCCTTCCCGACACTGCGGCGGTCCTTCCTTCCCCTAGTCAGACGCATCCGGCCCTTCTCAAGTAGCGCAGGTGTTTCGGCACCTTTATCCAGCGATGGTATCAGGTTTGGTATTTACCCGAGACCACGAGTGGATCTCCACCAACGACGATCACGTTGCCACTATTGGCGTTAGCGACTTCGCTCAAGACGAGATCGGGGAGTTAGTGTAAGTTCCGTGGCTGCATAGGTTGTTCAATTGTGGTTCCTTTAGTTACGTAGATTTGCCGTCAGTCGGCTCGGTGTTCAACAAAGACGAAGTGCTTTGCACTTTAGAGAGCGTGAAGGCGGTCGAAGAGGTGTAGGCACCTTCGCTTTGGGACAACTGTATTTGTCCGTTAGGCTTTGTCCGCTTGACTCTGGCACAGTCGTGGAGACTAACATGGAGGTTGAGGAGACACCGGATCTGGTTAATGCCGATCCAGAGCACGATGGCTGGCTCTTGAAGATGCAATACCAGTAAGAAACCCCTTCACGCTTGATAATTGCTATGGTGTGTTTTCAGCGGCTCGATTGAGCCAGACGGAAAGAACTACTTCACTGGAGACGAGTATCACAAAGCGCACGAAGTTGGTGACGCCCAGTAAGATCTGATTTGACGATCGAAACAATCTCGAGGCCAGAACTGTTCAAAACCACAATTAACTAGTTCGTGTTTCTTCCCTTATTGTCGATAGTGCAAAAAAATATCAAATCGCGCCACCCACATTGGTGGAGTGGCGTACTAATTGTTGAGTTGTCCATAAAAGTGGAAGGCTAGAGGAATAACGGAGACATCAATGAAACGCTAGCCGAGCACGAAGGCGCGAGCCTGGTATGTAGACTTTGTCGCCACTAGCCTCGGGCACACAAAAGCATATCCAACTGTCCCGATGATTGTGATGCACGCATGCGCACGAGGGTGTCACGAAAATGAAGTGAATAACTCGGAGCTTTTTGAGATAGAAGATGATATTAAGTGGTTCAATTGAGGGTTATTCATGCTATAAATGAGTAGAAACGGTTTTATGAAACGGCTCGTCTAAAGGTCGATATCCTGCAAGATATGTGGTTATCGATTATTAGGGCGTAGCGAGATTATGTTTAGCGTTTCAAATTCATGGAAGCTGCGTGCTGCCCCGAGCACGGCCCCCGAAGAATTCAACCGACGATGGCGACATCGAAGGTGTGTGGAATGTCAGACGCCAGTACTGAAACTGGTGCGGATATCAACGTAAGGCTTGTCATGCCTCCGTGTGGTTTTCAAGCGTGATTTTGACGGGGCTTTACTCTAGTCGTGATTGTCATGATCACTTGTGTCCTCCTCGTTTTGTGGTATTGGTGGTGATGCCATTTTTAAGAGTGGTGATGGAAGTTTCGGCTTATTATTATCGGTTATTGCTGAGGGTCGCCTTCCCTGGGCTTCCTAGATGTTTTTTGTCCTCTTCTGCTCAGCCAAGCTTCGATCGCCACTCACCAGCTGCTGGACACTGTCTACTATCCGACTTTGAAGTGGATTTCCTATCTGGTCTGATCTGTGACACCGGCTACTCCCTAGTAGAAGACAGCATGACCACCACCGCCCCAGTTCGTAAGAAGGCCCGTACCCCATCACTGCCGAAGGTAGACCTCAACCTCATCATACCCTCTAGTCAAAGAAGGTCTTGTACTGCTACAACTAGTAAGTCTGAGGGTGCGCCAAGCAGCTCTTCAGCAGGGTCACATGATAGCACACCTGAGAAGGTGTCTAGACGAGGAAGGAAGAAAACTGCTACTTCGTCCTCTGGTATGCCCGAGTTTGAGCGCAACGAGTATCGACGACTTGTGCAACATATGGTACGTATGAACAAGGAGTTGGCAGCGCCCTTTATGAAGCCCGTTCCTAAATGGGTCCCTGGTTACTACGAGATGATCACTGTTCCCGTCGATATATCGATGATACTGAATCGGCTCGATTCTTGGTTCTACGGGTCACGGGCTGACTTTGAAGCTGACATGCGGCAGATGTTCGTCAACGCTTACACCTTCAATCAACCAGGTTCTCTCGAGTACGACTACGCCCTCGAGTTGCATTCTATCTTCAACACTATGATGACAACGGCTCTTGATAAAGTGTTGCAGCATATGGCTGAGGAGCACGAGAGAGAAGTGCAGTCGGCCGTCAGTAGCGGTCGTAAACGTAAGAGACGATCGACATGAAAGGCTTGAAGCCTCGGTCGATATGTTATATAGTGCTTGCCGACTATTTTTCCTTTCACCACGATTGATTACTGCTGGCTAGTCGCCCTAGGGCTGGAGTTCGCCCTTAATTGCACATTTGTTTAACTCGCTCTGTAGTATTGGTATTCTTTTTGCAACTCTTGACTGAGGCTTTAGTTAGTGAATAAGAGATCTCCTCCATACCACCAACATGCAATGGCGCGTCACGCAGCCATCTGCACGCAAAAGCAAGTCGTTTCTCGATGTCCGCCTGCTCAAAGAACTACGTGATAGAACACGTTTCAGACCTAACCTTGGTGACAACTGTTTAACACAAGATACGTCGCATTCAGGGCCAGTACTAAATGGTCTGTAATATGCATGACATTGGTAAGGTTTAAACCATGTGTTCGATGTCACAAAAACTGTGAGACGCGCCTCACAGGAGCACCTGGTGCACCTGCAAAGGAATTGTGCGTCCCAGATTCAAGTACGGCAAGTCAGCCTTACCACCACTTCCTAGTCCAATGTAGCTCATTAGGGCGTCGAATGACGACTGCTGTCCATCGTGTTGTTCTTGGTCAGACGGGAGCATAGAGGCTGACCCTACTGAATACCTCACACCAGTGGCTTCCGATGGTCTGCCCCCGGCTGCCTGAGAATGTGAAACATAAAGTTCAAGGCTATCGGTGGGAGATGAGCTCTACCTCGTCTCCCTCGCGCTGGCCATTAGAACGGTATAGTGGAGGCATCTGGGTTCTCATTTGGTCTCGAAGGTCCTGCTCCTGCTCCCGAACCTAGAACCAGAAACAGTATTCACCAATCTGAAAAGCATGAAGGTACTGCTCGTCGATGGTCTTGAAACAATGTCGCGTTGTCCATAGCTCCATTGAAGTTCGGGTCTCGCAGGAGGAGTTGGCGCAGTCGCTGAAGCTCATAATTCCTGTGGAAGTAAGCGTATAAGGAATGAACGTTACTGTTGCGAACCTACAGTGTGTCTCTTTCGAAACGGAGCTGGTCATTTTCAACTTGTTGGAGAGTTATCTGACGTTGCTGCTCTCGTAGCCGCTTCAATATCTAACACTAGAGATCCACCTGCTGTCACACAACAACTCACCCTTTTGTCACAGAGACCCGACACATCCGAAATAGCGTGTTGGTACTCCATTGCGGTTTCATCTATTTTTCGGGACAGTCGCCTGAAAGACGCTAAAGCGCTGCCTCGTAGCTCGGTCTACCTCTCAATCTGCTGGAGGCGCTGGAAACTATCCCAAAACTCTTGAAGACGGAGGTCCAGGCCTTCCTTGAGGATCTTTATGTTAGGGTCGATACTAGACGCCCCGTCAGGCAACTACAAAGCACGATTAATGGGGATAATGTGAGAAAGCACATACCCTCATTTTCCCTTCTTCGTCCATATAAGGCTCGAGGAGTATTGCCAACCTCTCTTTATCACTCACCAACGTGCTGTTGGCTGCGGCAATCTCGGCGAGTTGCTCCTGGTATCTGCCGTTTACGTGTTGAGGTTGTTTAAAGTTGACGACTTGAATGTTACGTTCGGACAAGGTTCAGTATTTCCTCGTCTCTAGAGAGCGGTGAGCTCGATTCTGGAAAGTACGGTGCGGAAGGTAACATCACAACGATAACAGCAGACGGCTCTTTGTCGACTTCACTCGGGGAAATAACGCAACCACACAGGACAGGGTACCAGCTAGACGACAAAGGCGCGATAAGCCGCTGAACATGCAACTGTTAAGAAGTCAATTATCACTAAGGTAGGAGTATGTTACAAAGGTACAAGCAAGCAATTGGTAAAGGGATGGTCAATCTCTAGCAGAAGTGAACCTGTCTTTTAGGGATTGAAGGTACTGGAAGACAACCGTCACAGCCGCTCTAGTTGGATCGTCATCGAATTTGTCCGGGTGCCACAATGCCTGACGTCATAGAAAAATTACCAACACCGTCAACATTAGCCCCACCTGAAGTTGTCTGAACGCCTTCCGCCTCGTGTCAACATCCACGCTATCGATGTGGCATTGAGTCCATTCCAAGATATCTGCCTCAACCTGGGCGGGGGGAGATGATAGAGTTGGGGTAGTCAGGAACTCCTCACCTCATGTATCGGGTCCCTGCCCGGCGCAATAAGGGATGGCCGTCGCTTGGGGTTGATCCTATCGGGTATAGCCAGATCTCCTGTGCCTGGAAGAGTGGAACTAGAAGCACTGTGCGCAGTGGAGGGCTCTGTACCGCCGTCGAATGACCACATGTGGCTCTTTCGCTTCTCCGGTCGAGATGATCCCAATACTTCGCTGTGATGGCGTACCTGATGGCACAATTACCAATAAATTAGTTGCTAATCCTCGATAGAAAGAGTGTGCTTCCGGACTCTGCGTTGTTACCCAGCGGCTCCCTCCAAGGGACGGTGCCTTAAGCCTTGACGGCCTCCTGTCATGCACTGTCTTGCGGCCGCCGTTCCTATGGTGCGCAGGCCTGAACGGAACCTGCCATCTCTACCATGAAGACCTTCCGAGAATCACCGAGAGAAAGTCTCCCCATGGACGGTGTTCCTGTATTTGCTGCTGCTGAAAGAGCTACCGATCGGATCGTAATCTGTACCTGTCGCATCACACTTCCACACGATACCATACACTAGACTCACTTGCTGTGTTGTCAAAGGGGCTGTCCGTTCTCCCTGTGGCCTCAGGCGTGATGGGTGTTGATGGTTTGCCGCTCTCTGATAGATCCGATGGCGTCAGTTGCGGTTTACTTCGGACCGTTGAACCGCGTGCATAACCGATAGGATCCTGAGACTTCCTAATAGAGATCCAGTCGAACAGGGGTTCACCTCCTCTGCCGCGATACTAGCCAGGTGCTTAGCGCGGTGCCTCCTCCACAACCAAAGTCCAACAGCCGCAATCAATACCACAACGCCGGATATAGCCGAGGCCAATATTATCAGCATGGAAGAGCCTCCGCTGACTGGCGCAGGACCTGACACATAGAATGCACGACTCACTCGGCGCGCCGAAATGGTACTCGTAGTTGTCAGATTTTCTTGTTGCTGCCGGGCTTCCCACCAAGCCGGCGCCACTCCAATATCAACACCGGACACAACAAGCTGCGTAGTAGATGGAACGTTGTCTTTGAAATTAATGAACTGAGGTGCGGACCTGCACCTTGGAATCACACCACCGACCGAGCTCATTAGAAATGGCGTACCCGGGCGGCTTTGTCGAGTAATGCTCTTTGATGACGGTGCGCGTGCTGGGCGTACCCAAGATGGCACTAATCCCTAAGCAGTATGGCGATTTGGCAACTGAGGTATAATAAGGCCTACCCCCTCTGGTTCGCACAATAAGAGACATCTCGCCAACGCTCAACCGCTGAGTTGTAACCGCTATGTTAAGCAGGACGTGCTTGGTGAGAGTGCTGGCTCTAGCTGTCACCACAGGCACGGCAGATACCTGCGAGAAGTGGATGCTCAGGAGACTGTCGACGATCCTTACCATGTCTAGTGTGAATCTCCCGGTCGGCTGAGTAATGTTCGACAGTAGTGATTCTGTGCCTAAGTTATTGACAGAAAATATAAATAAGCGACTGCGACGCGGAAGCTGTCTACGCAGGAAGCTGGCTGAGTCTGCTAGGTAATCTCGAAGGCTGTATGCAATCTCCTCTGAGTAGTAAGAGTCGTCCGGTGGAGCCAGCAACTACGGCGATGACTGGATAAAGAGTATGATATTAGAAAGCATACCGTGAGTGTGACGAGGATCGGCCCGCCGGTGATGGCGTCAACGTCACGAAGCTCCAGGCGCAGGAAAGGCGCTGTGGATGACATCGACAGGGAAATGCTGAGGAAACACAATACTGGGTATTTGGCGAGCAGCGAGCCTACCTCCGGAGCAGTGTGATGGCGGCAGCCATCTGTGTGATGTCGGACACAACCGGGATGCCAACCACTAGAGTCACCTGTACAAGATACAGTAGAGGGTGTATGCGAAAAGAGGTAGCACGTACATCCAAAGAGAGATGATGGGAGCATGCTGTCTGTGAAGTGGAGCCATCCGTCCAGCCTAGATCACAGGTACCTGTCACATGGGATGACTCAGAGGAGCTCTAGTTAGGTGTGCTACATTCGGTTGCTGCTAGTATCCAGTCTTCTAAGGATAGACCGATAGTCCCAGTTGTCGACGATACAGAGCAGGTGCTGTGCTCCGGACCTGAACCAACCAAGTGACAAGCCACGCGGCAGCTGCTGCTGCCCACTTACACTGTCGTGACTGGCAAGGGTCGCTAGGTGGAGGGCTCTCGCACCACGCGCCACTATAGCCATCGGTGCATTGGCACCCCAGCTTTCCGGTCTGAGCATCCATCACAGAGCATCGGCCATGCAGACCGCAGTCGACGGTATGGCACAGGTCACTGGTCGGCTCGCAGAGCATCTGGAGGAAGCGGGCTGGACAACGCATCTCAGCTGGTGGCTCACGAAGTCGCTCTCGTCACCGTTGTTCCAACCTGTCACCTCTTTTTTCATCACGGATAGATTACAGAGACCGGTCCTGCTGTCATACCTGACAAACGCACCGTCCCGATAGCACCGGCATCGTCTGGAGGCAAGCTTACTCAATATTCTCGCACGCCCCGAAACTCAGGCAGAAGAGCTTGCACTCTTCCAAGGACGGCAGTGTTCTGCTCTGATGATCGTTACCTGAGCAATCATTGGCCCAGTTGAGGCTCTGGCGCGGCCTACCTGAGACGCCGCTGTTCGGCCAGCACTTCCAACCGATCCCACAGAACTGCCAGGTGTCTGCGGGGAAGAAGTCATCGTGCCAGACGGCAGCTCCTTTGCATTTGCACCACTCCCGATCCTGGAGACAACTGGAGTCCCTCTGGTGGCGACCGAAGGTCCTACCGACGAACCCTCTGTGAACTTGCAGCAGCCTCGGTTACTTCTTGTCGAACACCGTGCTCCTGAACGGAATGGATACTCCTGAGAACAGTGCAGCTAGCAGTCACCTCTGTAGGTCCAGTCCTCTTCACATACGCACGCGCTGACGTTCACAGGGCTGCCGGGCCTGGCGCTGGTCACGTCTATCGGCGAGCCTGCGGCCTCCAGACAGTGTCGATGAGTGTACCTATGCAGCGACATTCATGCTGAATCACTCAGTGCTCGCTTACGGGTCCGTGCCGCACTGCCTCTCGCAGTCAGCTCCTATGACGCCTTCGCTGCACAAGCAGGTCACAGTGTCTCCCGAGCCTAAATACAAGTGACCGAGCAGTGCCGAACCTGCTTACTTTGGCAAGTCCCATAGTCGCCACAGGCAACATCCGAGCCGCTGCAGCCATCCGAGCCGGTGCCCCCACCGTCCGTGGTGTTTGTGGGGGTAGGCGTCACCGGCGTCTGAGTCAATGAGCCATGTGGTCCCAAGCTAGTGAGCTCGGCTGCTCACCCTGATGTTGAGCGAGCTGCAGTCAGCGCCTTGGTAGCCCCGATAGCAGACGCACTGGCCGTGATGGCAGGTACCTGGCATTGCAGCAATCACATCCCGAGCCTTCGGGGTTTCTCACCACTGGAACATTCGACCGAGCTCCACCCGGATCCTTCCGGGTCGCAAAGATTCCCGTAGTTGGCGACTCTGTTGGGCAACTGAGAGGGACGAGGGTAGATAGGAGTCGGAGAGGAAGCTTACGGGGTTCGCTCGAAAGCTGTCGACTGGAAGATTGACAAGGACGTCGTGGACAGTTGTGAACTTCAGACCATCGAAACGGTCAACGCTCACCCAGCCAGAGGAAGGCCCATCTGAGTGAAAGATGTTTCCAAGGAAGCACAGAAGCCTGAGCCGACCTCCTAGAACTCGGAAGCAACGGACAGTCGCCAGGGAGGAGAACACGGCAATCGAGTAGGAAATACAGGCGGCAGGCGGAGTTCCTGAGCAGGTTGAATGGGTCCAACGGCAGAGAGCGAGACCCACTATAAGAAGGCTCGAGCTCATCCATGCACCCGTCATCTGAGTACCAGAGAACGCTGCACGCCCCTACGGCACGCCAGACTCTGTTGAACCTGGCAAGAAATACGAGAGTCGTCTAAGAAAATCGGTGCCTACGTCTCTTGTGTGGTAAGGAAAAACCCGCCGTCGGCGGAAGCCGTGTCGATCTCAACTGGGCGCTCAGTGCCAACGCTGCCGGTCCCTAGGGCGGCCCGGCCCTCTCCGGTGTCACCCCAACACACGACTGTCCCAGATGCATCAGTCTAAAGCGAAAATGCCATAGTAGAAATGAAGTCGAGGCTCACCAAGCATGCGTTGCTTTCACCACAAGTAAGCTCCGCTGGCACTGTCCCAGTGGTCAGGGTTGATGTGAGAAGGTGGGCGCCTGGAACGGCACAGATCACTGGCAGGTTATGCAAGGGCTTACCAGAGCTCAGAGAGGCGGCTCCGAGCTGACCATTAGTATTGCCACCCGCACAGGTTAACTGGTCATCGCCGTGGATGAAGCAGACGAAGTCTCGACCGCAACACATGTGGGAGACATCGTTGGCAGGAAATTGTGTGAGGGTCTGGTAGATAGCTGAGAGGATAAAAGACATGCTGAACACCACCATGCAGAGTCCGAGTGGGCAAACAGCCAGACAAATGGAGCACGAACTCGCAATGTGCATACGAGCCTTTCCACGAGTACAGGACATAGCATTATAAATACATGTTATATAGTATAACCCATGCAGGAGGATCTATGGTATAAAAGCGTATAGGAGATACGGCGGGTAGAAAGGAATATCAGCTGGCCAACAGAGGAGTTTAGAGATGGATACCGACCTACCACTATCAAAGACACCAGGTACGTAGCCTGCACACTGAAGTGCACCATCGTGCCCCAGGACACATGTGAAGGTGAGCCCAGTACAAATATCTGCTATGTGCTGAGACGGCATCAATGCAGCTGGAAGGTTGTCTCCTGAGCGAAGGCTCCGTTGTAGGTGGTGGGGGAAGCCCTACCCATATGGGAGATATGTCTCCCTCTCGAGAGAACATCGCCGTATCCGAGCTGACCGTAGTTGTTGAACCCCCAGCATTTCAAGATATCTCGTCCAGTGGTGCCATAGCCATCTGACAAATGCGTATTCTCAAAAAAGTGAATGCTTACAGATTTCCCATCTTGCGCAATACGAAAGCCCCACAGAAATCTTCAGAATCCAAGTGCTGTAATGCCTGCCCGGAACTCTCACCTACAACGGCGCAAAAGTGGTAGTATGCTCCTGCTATTTGTTTGACTGGAAGGTCGGAGGTGCCCAAGTTAACGAATAGGGCATCCTCGAAGCCTCGGGAGAGGTAAGACATCCCCAGTCCAAGTGCCTGAGCCGAGGGAGGTCGCAAGTTCGATCCCGAGCGCACGCAACTCGACTGTATGGACCCTACCCCGTCTTTGTTGCTTCCCCAGCACTTCACCTTGTGCTCTATCAAGATACAGTCCGTCACGCGCCCAGTGACAACTTGCTCCACATTGGTCTCAATTATCCTGACCAAAGACCATGCCCCACCGTGTAAAGCTATACGGGAGCCTGTCTACGGGAGCTGCTCTCCAGTGCCGCCTAAGGACTTCGACCACTCCTCCCCTACAGGCCCGCCGGCCTGCAGGTCATCGGCGAGGCCCCAACACTTCAGTCCGCCTGAGAATGCACTCTAGTGCTAATGGTCGCTAAACTGGGACGTACCCTTGACGGCGCCGATGCCATCCACAGTTACACATAGGTGGTCGACACCTGCACTGACGCTGGTAACGGACAGGGGTTGCGAGGCTTCGAGGACCTTCGAGTCGGAAATAGTATCAAGCGGCAGGGAGTCATCGTGCTCACTCGTAGCGATAGATTGAAAACATGGATGCCCGTGGGTAGCTTGAATTCTAAATGACGGAACGCTAATTGATTTGCGGCTCCGAGGGAGCAGGTGAGCACCGCCATAGACCTGCAAAGAGGCATCGGTATGGGTGCCGTTATGCAGTGAATAAGAGCTCTTACGCTCCCTGCCATTGCACAAGACTATGGCCAGATACTGGACACGATACGGTTCGTCCAGAGGAGCAACGGGACTCGCTGGGGCAGAGGGTTACGTGGAAAACGCTGGCAGCGACATCAGAGGCGGAGATTAGTAAGGATACCTGTAAAAAGGTATTGGATAGGAGAGATAAGAGCGGCTTGCTACCTCAGATACGAGAGCCGGTTTGCCGAGGTCCACTGCTGCTACACAGTGGCTTCCCACTGTAGCGCCCACGGCCCAGGCTCTGAGGCGGGCAAGAATGTGATAGTTAAGTAGCTCTCAGGTGACGCAGTTAATGCGGAAGGATCAGCGCTTAGTGTAGTTGGTTTAGGAACGATGTGGAGAGGCTGCAAGTTGCGGGTGAATTCCGCAACGTGCTGACCTAGCACACAAAGTATAATGGACTTACGTTGTGACATCATCATCTGAAGCATCATTGACGGTACCGGTACACTCGGTTGTCGGGGAGAGAATGGATTTCACGACCCTCGAAGACCCGGGTGACGTCACTTTGTAGAAGGCTATGTAACCCGAACGAACGGTGGTGCACGTGACGAAATCCGTGCCTGTCGGTGAAAGCACGTCTGATCCAGCAAAGCCAACCGCCCCTACTGGAAGTGCTGAAGCATGCTCCGTCACTCATGCGGATGCTGACCGCCCCGCACGAGGGCGACTCCAAACAGGCATCGAGACAACCATACCCTGACGGCGAGAGGGTGCAGTCAGCCCAATTGGTAAATGGTACCAGTGACGCCTGACATCCTCGCTCTCTGGACACCGCATTGCTCGCAGTTAACACACGGGGCCAGGCCCATTCTGGAGCTGTAACCCTTCATGTGCACGCACGAAGCAGTGGTGGCTCCCTAACAAGTGGGTGGACAATGGCTCAGATGAACCACAACGGCGTACTTCTACGACGCTGCCGAGCCGACACTTGTGGAAGGAACCGGCGCCGTCGCAGTCCAAGTCGTACACTCCTCCGCAGTTCAAATCGTCTGTACATTCATCCGTCGCTTGCGTCAATGAGCTGTACTCCGTACCGTATCTAATATAAATACCGAATACACAGGGCTTCCTTACATTCTAGACCCTTACCGTGCGCCTGTTGGGCAGTAAGAGCCGAGTACGCTGGCGAAGCTCGCATTTCCTGTCACGTCATCGACACCTGGTTTTCGACCTGCAACACAGTTAGTTGGCAAGGTGCAGTATGGCTTCGACCGTGGCTCACCGATGTCCACCGCTTTAATGCTTGAGGCGTGCGCAATAACACTGCTTCCGACAGAGCCGTACCGGAGCTGCCCGTATCTGTCACTCATTTGTCTCGTTGGCACTTAGTATTGATAGTTACTCATTCCGTGTGCCCCAACACTTGAGCTCCATCGTTGGCGTTATAGCACAGCCCCAGTTATCCCTCAGTGACATCTTCGGCAGTATCGACTTACGAAGTGAATTCACAGGAACTGAGACACGGAGGACTGCTGTGGGTAAATATGGACGGGAGTCTCACTTGTAGCACGGCCCAAGGCTCGCATACGCCGCTCGTTGCCATTACTGGTATCGGTCGCTTGCCAGTGGACTTGTATGAAGGAGCCCCACGGGGGGTCCTCTGAACGAGAAAAACAAGCAATGACATTGTGGAAATGCATCGGTATAACCAAGCTCAAATGCCAACTTATAAGCGGTTCTATGGTGTAACGGTTAGCACTCCAGACTCTGAATCTGGCGATCTGGGTTCAAATCCCGGTAGAACCTTTTCGAGTCGAATGAAAATTTGTGACAAAAATCTACAGCTTATTGCAAAAGTTAGTTTTTGCTTATTTCAGCACCCACACTGCTATAACTTTCATTCGGTGTTCCCAAGTGGAGCCAGACCGAGCCTCATGAGCTTATGTCTGCCCCTACCTTGAAACCTCTTCGGGTTCCCATCGACCAGCTGAACCGCTGCTTTCACTTCCTCGACTGGTATACCGAACGCAACCGCCAACCTCAGTTGTAAATCCGCAAAACTGAGGGATGGTAATATGTCTACGGCAGTGAGCCGGCAATTGAGGGTTCTTACGACCGCTTCATCTCCGCTGAGTCTTGGCACCACTCCGCCGAATACTGCTGTAAAACTTCGACGTTATACACCGATACGGAGGTGTCCACTTTTCTGAGGAGTCGGGAGTCCGCAGATATCACGCGCCTCGCAATGCGTAGCGATCGGGTATTCCTTCAGTAACGACTGCTCTGCGACGATAGTTTATTGACTCCGGGGAAGCACTGTGATTTTCTTCAGCAACACAATCCTTACTGTGGTCTGACGCAGAGGTTTCCCTCTCGTGATAGGCCGGCTGCGCATGTGTCGGCACAAGACCCCATGCCGGAGATGGTAGAAGTGACGGAAGTACTATCGTCCGTGAGATCTTGGCACAAGTAGTATCTGCAATAGCGTGCACTCTGAGCATCAATGAACCACGAACGAAGCATCCTGTCAGCCGTAACCTAGTCGCGACTTTGCTGGGTTCGCCAAGTCTGACCCAATACATTGAGCCATTGCATCCGAAGCATTTCAACGTATCTCTTTAGGGACTTGTCGCTTCTCCCAATGGTTTCGACAGATTTTCAAGCCTTGTTTCACCTGTCAAGCCATGCGTGCCTAGCAATTCCACTTCTAGATTTAGGGCTGCATATTCCCGGCTTGCTCGGGTCTATATCCTCCGCTCCCAGCTGATAGAACAGCACCAGTACACCAAAGACAACAAATAACGATATGTTCAGTGGGCTAGGGAAAGGGTTATCTTGGCGTTAAGTAAACTACACAACACCCATCTGGACCATCGACCAAGTATATCCCATATTCAATTGAAAAGTTCGAAGACACCATCCATGGAAACTGAGATAAGGGATGTGTGTACGAGCTCATCCTCGAGCGGTTCTATGGTGTAACGGTTAGCACTCCAGACTCTGAATCTGGCGATCTGGGTTCAAATCCCGGTAGAACCTTGTACAGCATCAACCTGTCTGGGAAAAGCAGACACTTGTATCGAGCTAAAACATACACTCATTTTGCTTTTTAGTTCCATAACATTCATGCTACAGCATATACAGATTTTCGGTACCGTATCCCTCGAGCGCCCCTACCACGACATACGCGAGCATCATCCTAACGTGAGAAGTATCACGAAAAGTTACTATGATACCTCTCACGTAGGATCTTGGCAGTGATATATGAACTACGTGATATATTCCCATCACTGGGTTAGAGTGATGCACATTTAAAGCGTTTCAAACGGTCTCAGAAATAGCGTCACAAAGAGCCACGAGTTACAATGGCCCTATATGTCTCAACTCCCAGCAAAGTGCGCCTTCAGATTCTGCACATCTATAGACGATCCAGGAAGCATCATTAGGAGAACTACTCCGATCTCAGCGAAGCATCCACCTCCACTCGTTCCATTACAGGACTATCGGCCCAGTAGATGAAATTCAACACTAAACTGTAGTCACTTCATGCAACTAATCGTACCGATGACACCCAATATACTTTGTGAAGGGCGTTTTCGGTCGGCAGCTAGAGCCACAACTGAGTAGTTATATACACTGTCATTAATGTCGTCCGTGAATCCCAAATGACGGTTACATGGCAGCACGCCGCTGATACGGAAGAATCGGCGGCTTGGTGTCGACTGCTAGCTCGCAGATAACTAGTGTACAACTCCACGCCCGTGGAGCATTAACCTGCAACATTTCTGAATGGTCCGATGGTGCCATGCCCTCGGCTAGGATCCCTTTGCGGGCACTCCATGGTTTGGTAACACTTTCCCCCCTATTTGAATCAACAACAAGTTTCCTTTTTTCGTCCATGTCTTCTGGGCGACACATACACGATTATGCTTCCGTTAAGCGATCCCTTGCCGCTTCTACTCAAACTCCAAGGATCGCCTCAGCAGCGACAGATACACCAAAGTCATGCCAGTAAAGTGGAAGGCCAGCTCGAAATATTGCACGAAAATTGCAAGAAATTCCAAAATGGGCCCTGCGCAGATCCGCGCTGAGCAAAATCGATCAGGTGATCGATAGGTCCTCGCCAAAAGCAGGAACAGAGACCAACGTCAGGGTGGACTTGGTAATAAGGGGGTTATGGCTTAATCTGAGGGACGTTGCTCTCTTGCTCGTCGTCTAACTGTAGTGGCCTTCCTTGACTTCGTTATCCGTCGTTCTTGTACGTTAAATTCAAAGGATCACATCGCTCGATCATGTGTAAAATTTGCGTTTTATTGGGTGGTTGTAAATTGATTATTATAATCGTTTTATTGTGTTTAGGAACCATGCAAATATTCGTTAAGACCCTAACCGGCAAGACCATCACTCTTGATGTCGAAGCCGCCGACACCATCGAGGCTGTCAAGGCTAAGATCCAGGACAAGGAGGGTACTACCGCCGGAAATCAATTGCCTTATTTATTGCACTCTGCCGCCGCGTAAAACGTGTTTTCACTATTCAATTCATTTTAGGAATCCCCCCGGATCAGCAGCGTTTGATCTTCGCTGGCAAGCAGCTCGAGGATGGCCGTACTCTCTCTGATTACAACATCCAGAAGGGTAAGAAATCACTCGATTGCTTCTTCCCTAAATAAGTTGCTATTTTTCAGAGTCTACTCTCCATCTCGTTCTCCGTCTTCGTGGTGGTGTTATCGAGCCCTCTCTCGCTGTCATCGCCAGGAAGTACAACTGCGACAAGATGATTTGCCGCAAGTGCTACGCTCGCCTTCCCCCTCGTGCGGTCAATTGCCGTAAGAAGAAGTGCGGTCACTCCAATCAGTTGCGCCCCAAGAAGAAGCTGCGATAAGACCTACATTATCGTTGCCGACGTAGTCTAGGTGTAATCGTAGTCGCTAGTCGATTGTGATGACCACCCGGATAGCGCTGGTTCCTTGTGCCCGCTGGTTCTGAGGAAGTACTTTGCTGTTGTGTTATATTCTTTAAAATTCATAAATGGGAGACTGGGAATAGGCTATGCAACTAGTGTGGGAGAGAATGGTTGGTTCTATTTTTCGTTTTTAGAACATCACGGCTTAGTAACATTGTATGTATTTTACCTTTGGGATTTGCCATGAACGTTTGACGCTTTTATTAATATACAAGCAATAGGTTTGGCATGCACAACACTTCCTCGTGATAATCACGACACTTGTCTGAACTTACCAGCCAACACGACATAATACTTCAGGAGTAACAAAAAGCAGCAGTGAGGTGTTTTTAAGGTGTCTTAAGGAGATAACTCAATCACACATATAAAAGCGTAGAGCACTGATGTGCTCCTGGCAAGTGGCATCAAGCTTCTTAACAGCCTCATCATCGATATCCAAGAAGTCGATCGACAAATCACGGAGGAACTCCCTCAGATGGGGCAGCCGCTGCAGGCCGATTCTTGCCGCTTCTAGCCGAGCAGTTGTAACCTTCGCATCGGAATCGCCAAGTAGCTCGCCGTAGAGGCTGAGGGCCTAAGAGAGAGTCACCGGGAAAATGCCAAATTGCTTACCAAGTCGGACATGGCGTCGGAGCCCTCCATCAGCGTCTCTGGCTTGATTGAACCCAGCGTGTTGAACGCCAACTCGAAGGCAAGCTTCCTTGGTGATACGGGCACGCCGTCGCCGTTAACCGCCCAGGAAACTGAAAGATCCGAGAATCTTTATAGTGAGTAAAAACAAGAAGCTTGCACCTGCGTGTTGAACAACTGCTATCATCTCATTATCTAAAGCGTTGGTTGAGTTGCTGATGTTCATCACAGCCGTGAGGAGCATAGCGCCTGAGAAATGAAGCTGCTGGGCGGCGGTAACACTTGCACCCTTACGAACAGCGTTGTCCATATCCTCGAACGCTGCGGCACTTTTCCCAAGCCAGCTGCTCAAGTCGGTGCAGTCCTCGGCTCCGGGTATCTATCGTTAACTGTAAAGCTTAAGATTGCCTTTATAATGTACCGTAAGCCAGTTCCTAAGGAGGGCACCCACTGCTAGGACATAGCCGGCGAACGTTCGAGGCTCATACTGTGCCTGAGAGCAACGCTGCAGATGGGGAAGGAGAAGGCCTACTACTGTTGTGTCGAGAATGACGTTAATGGTGGCCTTCGACTCATCAGTGACAGCAGAGCGAGCAACTGCCTGGTTGATTGAGTCCACGTTGGCGATGCCAAGTTTCGTTAGTTTTGCCACGGCGAGGTTCAGCATGCGAGTGTCCTTCGGCAATCGATGCGGCGAGAGTTCTAGGGGCGTAGGAGCTGGACGAAAGCATAACCAACACGCGTCGAACAGCGGCGCGTCTACCCTTGGGCTTCGGCTTCTGAGCCGCAGAATCGACCGGTTTGGCAGCGCTGCTGCTACTGGCGCCTGCGATGGCCGCGGAGGGGGCGACAGTGGGAGCGGCCTGGGAACCTGAGAGCGAGAGGGCTACGAGAAAGGGTAACAGGATCGAGATCTCACTTGGCAAATTCGAAACATGATCTTGAAATGGGTTGAGGCCACCGCTGGCAGAGGAGTTCATCTTGACAAAAATACTTGAACAAAAAAAGAAAGGCGTAGTACTGATTGTCTCATCTGTGCCTCCATATTTTCTATCATCGGTCGAAGCATTACACCCATTGAAGAGGATAGAGCTTCATTGGGAAGATCGACAATATCTATAAAATGACAATGGCATTGCGGAGGGCACTCACAGCAGTACAAGAAGGAAGCCCCTGGCCGTCGAGCAGGAACCTGAGTCAACAGCTTGGCACGGGACCACCGGAGGAGACCGCTTTACTTGACAACAACGTCGGCGAAATTATTGCAGTTGTTGGTGAGCAGGCTGTAGGTGTCCGTAGTGTATCTGAATGGTTGATGGGAGGGGTGCGGATGGCGGACGCCTACTGGTTCCATATCGACCGCAAATAGGTATTGAGCTCATCTCGGGTCTTATGGGTGTAACCTGAGATTGAGGTGGAAGTCGGAAAAGTAAGGGGGAACATAGGTATGCTAGTTCAGTGGTGATACAGCAGTTTTACAAGGTCGAAATACTGTATCAAGTTCTAGAGGGAATGGTAAGTAAGGAGTCACGTGGATTGATCGAGCACTTCAAAAATATATAGATCTATTAGATTAATAAAGATACTTACCGAGGTCGATTGTCTGATAAGGCATCGGTACAGCTGGTGGTGGGGAGACACAGATACCTATAAAATGATTCAGTAGTGCTACACGGCAACACCGGCAGCCCGACCTCCTCCATAGTAGTACTCCAGACCGAAAACAACAATACCGGTGTGCCAAATACCCTACATACAAGTCGCTAAGAAAGCAAAAGGTTGATGGCTGCTTACATCGATTTGTTTGCCTAGTATCATCGGGCTCATTTGACGAGCCATGCCTTGGGATAGATCATAGAGGTGTGCCTGTACTTTGGTACCGTTAGTTGACGATGTCATCTTTAAAACTTAAAAGTGAACTGCACAGGTCTACTATTGGTCATGAAATATCCTCCTTTGTCTCATCGACGATCAGGTAGCTTCTCTGTTCATTTCTAACTCAACGTGAGCTGTCGGTCAACGACGCTGCATCCGAGGATAGTTCGAAAGCACAGGCTTGTCTCCAAAATGGGGCACGAGCCCGCCACTTCGACTAGCCAGCTTCAATTCAGGGGTTTAGCAGCAAACTTTGTGGAACACAACAGCATAAGTACCCCGGAGGCTCCAGCACATTAATAAAATGGTACATATTAACAGATTAGTATAGTGTCATCGATGTTAACAGTATGATGAACGTCATACCAACTTTTGTATAAATCTTGCAGAGCATCCCTCTCCATCAACAAATGGCATTAGCCGGCCACACTGTGCAAAAAGGTAAATTACGGAAACGAACGTCGGAGAGGCAACTTCTTTACAGCGATACAAATCTAGCTGCGTCACGCGCCACTAAATGGCTACCACCTGTACTTAGCCACCAACCGTATGGCTACGTAATGCGCTGTCATTATATTTCCCCGATATACCGAGGCCCAGTCTTCCCGTTTATTCTCCATAGCATATCTTAAAGTACTACGCTTTATCTGCATACCGTGATTATATATAGCTGTGGTTAAACATACTCCTGCTGTTAGTACGCTACCTGAAATACAATTATTGTTGATAAAGGAAGGAGGAAGTACAGTGTAATATATACTGTAACATGCTCTAATACCATAACTTCCACCGAATTCATACTACAAGTGTTTATGAGGTTGATGGTTAAGCATTTCTCAACTAGATCTGAATATCTGTGACTCGTATTTTTACCATCAGCCACCGAAAAGGTTGATAGAAACTCACATCAAGGCCTTTATTGGAATAAATGCCGATAGTCCTCAAATACATCGGCGAGGAAGAGGATCAACTTCGGGGGAAAACTTGGAACATTTTTGGTAGATTTTAGCCCTACGCTATTGAGTTTCATCCGTTCGGGCATGAAGCGTGATGCCTACCTGAGTAAGGCCGAGCGAGACTTCACCAATGATTACAAGATAGATGATAGACCAGTTTATTAACAGACGCAGACTCAAAGCATCTTAAGGACCATCCTTAGAATTTCAAGCTCGGCCAGGTGAACGAATCCTAATTGGTTTGATACGATGGTTATGAAGAAGCACGATAGCATTGGTAGCATTGTAAGGTTAAAGCCGACACGCCGCCCCCCGACCCGTAATAGTACCAGCTGTACGATAACGTCCTTTCTTGCATGCAAATATAGACAAACCCAATGTACTTATACCTGAGTAAAAGCAGCAATATAGCATAGATCACTAATGGCATAATACCGACCTGCCACAATAGAAGTAGATGGTGCAGCAACCATCCACATGGCGTGGCTGATGGGTGGGGGCATGTCCGGTCTTATTACTGGATGAGCTTTCTTATACCTATAAAACAACAATCAAGATACAAAAGGGTACTCTACTCAATAACAGATACTACTGTATAATAGCAGCTGCAGTTCGCCGGTCAATTCTAACACTGGGAAGGCCAGTAAAGGCTGTAGGGAGCTCCCGACTCGATCCAGCCTTCGGGACCATCTGCTGTTGCCCGCCTCTGGCCGCCCCAGTACTACCCTCGCCATTACGCTGATGACTAGTAGATGATGACAGCCAATGAGGGACGGGTATCTGGTTTTAGAGTACTTCACAACGCGCGAATGAGAATGCCAACGACAACAACGAGTTTCTTTTCATTACCCGATCTCTGAGGTTCTCCACTGGATTGGGCAGAAGGTGACGTTGAACGACCAATGGCAAGTGGTGAGCCAGGCCGGGCTGGAGCATTTGTTCCACAAACCCCTATATGGAAGATATGGAAGGTTATAACGCTCGCCGAGATTGATCTTACGTCATCCATCTGCTCTAGAATTTGCCGGGTTGTCTTCTCAGAAAGACCTTTGAAGCCCGCCAACAGGAACAAGCGCGACCACAACCTAAAATGAGTTATAAATGAAGCCATGACGGCCGGCAGGGGGTCACCTGGATAGCCTGGCGATGGTATTCTGATCAAAGAATATATCAAACACGCTTGTATGCAGTAGTAAGCCTTGGATACGCGGTGGCAAATACTCTAGTAGACCATGTTGTCGAACCTATGTAGAAGGTTCGGCAAGGGACGATAGGGATACTGTGGTAGTAGTACCTTACAGTAGAAGCCAAGGACCACCAAGATGGTTCCGACTAGGATGGCTATCAGATGAGGGCATTGGTTCAGCACCTGTGAGAGGAGGACTAGGCACTCAGGGAGAAAATAAGATATTTCCGAGGTCGATAAGCGTACCGTAATATACCAGCCGGCAAGAGGAAAATTTTAATAAGGAGCGATCTGAGAACCGTGTTGATGAGGCCACTGGTAAGCAGTTAACGCAATAGAATCCTTATCCTCCTGATAGCCATATTGGGTGTTGGGCCACACACACGACCTTTACCTGTATAGTGAGGCCGGCCAAGCCAACGGTGAGAATGCAGAATCCTATCCAAACGACTAAGGTCCAATCGTCAACGTTAATAACTGGTAGAGGCTGTTGCTGCCGAGTGGACAATGCCATGTTGGTTGCGCTAGAGGGGCCCCTACTGCTGTTGGGGGCAATGAAACGCTGGTTTGTTATGCGTAAACCTAACGAGAGCATCTTGGTGAAGTTGTGGTGTGGTGAAGTACTTGGCGTATCTGACTCGCTTCGAGTTAAGATATCCTTTATACGAAGAGGTATCCGAGCCAGAGGTCTGATTATATACCTCCGTAATGATATGCCCTGGTCCACTTCATCGGGGTCAAGGGTTACTGCCATCTCTCGTAACAATAACAACTACATTAACTCCTAAGATTCTTCAGAGGTTGATAGACTGACACCCAATCTTTTTTCGTTTCGATTCCCCGCGTGATGGTCACTTCTTAATCAGTTACGTTTGCTATATATATCTCTACGCTGCCAATCTATTCGTAAGGTATTAAATAACCATTCTAGCATACATACTACAAATAATGATGACGTCTCCTCTGGACGGTCTCGAGTTCTATCCCTGCATATCGCATTTTTCCGTCATTTTTTGTATTACGGTATGGGCATGCGTGCGAATCTTTATATTTTAACTTTCGAATTTATCATGGAGCTCGACTACTTTGTTGTTAAAGTTGGGTGCGAGGGTAATCTGTGGCGTGTTAAGATCCATGCTAGAGATCTAACGTATGCAAAGATCAAAGATTCTGTTGAAAGAACGGTACCTCCGAGGAAGGGCCAAACTATCAGGTACATGGGAGAGCTAGAGGTGTCAGAATAATTAGATATAAACAGGTATAAAGACGATGAAGGGGACATGTGTGTGCTGACCCCTGAGACCTTTGATGATGCCTTGGATATCTCACGTAGAAACAAGGGATTAATGCGGCTCGATGTGGTAAGTAGTTCCGGTCTATGACGTCACACGCCCACTGAGTCGTCACTTGGAATCCTCGTCTCCAGGCTCCAGGCTCCCCGGGAAGTCGACTAGCTTGTGAGTAGTGCATCTCAGGTGCATTTGGCACATGAGACGCCCTTCAATTCGCCTTTTGAAGCTCCTGCTAACCTACATGATGGCCCATGTGGTTTATCTGCACTCCAAGCAACGTCTAATTGTCCCTCCCCCACGAGCTCATACTATTTACCTTTTGCCAACATCCACTCGCCTTCATTTGACCACAAGCACGACCGCGAGGACCAAAAGCTGAGCGAGACTGCCCCTACTACCGTTCCGGATGACTTTCACAAACCTAAAAGTGCCGAGAGTTATCCAGCGCATTTTCATTCGACTGGAAGTTCCCAAGGTTTCACTGCCGAATGTGTCAAGAATGCTACCGGTGATAACAGCGCCACTACCAACAAGAACTCTAACGCCAAGGCCTCGGGGACCCCCCCGGAACTGGTTGTAGCCAGCGACAAGATATACGCCCCTAAGCCGGTCTTACGGATGTTCCTATGTCTTAACGAGATGAATATGTTAACTCCAAGGATGGTTACATCAGTAAGTGGATGTCGGGTGCCGGGATCGAACCCGGGTACTATTTTGGTAGGTCATAGTGTCGTTCATACCGTTGATGATACAACGATGCAGTCGGCACACGGACCGATTATCTTACAATGTTTATAACAATTATAAATGTTTCAGGCCTACCTTACAGGTAGTATTGAAAAGGCTTGGGTGTTACGATTGATGGCATTTCAGAGCATGCTGCTGGCTATAACTCATATCCCAGTCCTGCATGAATTCATACCACTCCTTCAAGCGATCGTCAACTCGGGACCCTATACGCCGGAAATAGCGGAATTTGGTCAATGGTTCGTGGGCCTTCTTAAGTCATTTTCAACCCTGTGCTTTGACACCCAAGTGCAGGTAGACTAGGCTTTAGTAGGCTCAGGAATCTCAAGTTGCTGCTGCTCGTATAGGTGCTCCTAATGGTGGTTCCGTCGTGGATTCCTTGTATACAGGCAGCAGTTAACTGCGGCCATTTCGATGTCCCTCCAACACCCAAGCAGCAAGTTACGCATAAAGGTGTGTTTTCATACCGCTCTTTCCGCAAATTAACGAACATTTCAGGGGTAGCCTGTGACGGTTGTGGGGTGAGCCCGATTGTCGGCCCTCGGTTCAAGTGTCAAGTCTGTGACTGTGATCTTTGTGGGGAATGCTACCCGAACAAGAGCAACCTTCATGCCGAGCTCCACGACTTTGTTTGTGTCTTGCGGCCTGGTCGGGAAGTCTCTGGGGCAACAAAGGTAACAGCGAGGCTCGCCGAAGCCACACTGGGCTTGGCCTAGACATGAGATCAACACTATATCGGTGGTTTTTACCCCTCTAGAGTAGGTAGATTCATATGCGCTGAATTTGATGGCCAAATCGAATGTCTGCTTCATTTGTGTCTAATCATTATCACGCCCCTTCAGAGAGACTGCGAAGATATATCCGCGCCCATCCTTTCTGCATATATATCATCTTTGGGATCACGAAGCCAATGGTACCAGGGCAGACAGCAGCAGCAGCCAGGAGGGCCGGCGCCAACATCTGGCAAAGGGAATATGAATTCTTCCCTAGCGGTCGTTAGCGACATACAGCCTGTAGCAATGAGCTCTATTTCTTTCGCTGAATTTGCCCATTTTTAGAGACCAACGAATTCCTGTGCACCCTCAACGTTCATTCTACCGACACCTCCGTCAAGCGATTTTTGCGGCGGCGGCGGTGGTGGTGCAGTCTGAGGTTGTTTGGTTATATAATATATACAGGTCCTCATTGCCGCATATTATTTATAATATAACTTATATAATAAATGATACGCGACAATGATGACCTGTAATTCTCGTCGGCTTTCGCCGCTCCTGTTTGTTGATAATAACATCTTACGAGCACATAGTAGTAGAAGAAGAACTAGTTGCCGCTGCTGGTTTCGTAGAGATCGGCATGACACAGTTAATCGTCATCATTTTTTATTTTGAGTCTGTCTAGTAGACGTTGAGATGCAGTACGATATCTCACTGGTTGGTTCAGCAACAGTCTTCTACTCTTTTGCGTCTCCATGCAGTGTAGTATTGAGTTGAATAGTTCGGGTTTAATTGCTGTAGAGGTTAAGGCTCTCTTCTTTGAAGCGATCCACCCAGGTTCTATCCCTGCTGCTACAGTTGTATTATTAGACTAACAATGAGTAAACCAGATGGGCAGCAGGAGCCTACTCCCACTCCTCCCAACTTAGTGATCAAAGTAGTGTCAACCCAGGGTGTCTGGCGGACTCGTGTTCCTGCCACTGCGGCGTCATTCGGAAGGGTTGAGCAGTTCGCCAAAGACTGCGCGGCCTCTGCTAGTCCAGTCGGCCAACCAGCACCTGAGCCCCGTATACGATACCTGGATGATGAAGGCGATTGGTGTGAGTTAACCGAGGATACGTGGCTGGATGCTGTACAGTTGGCGCAGGACACTAAGGGCGTGTTGAGGGTGGAGGTAGTGACAAGGAAGGGGGGAAGAAATACATACTCCATTACGCATCTCATCTGTTTAATTTTGTTGGGTACATTCTCCAGGCGCACTAATCGGTTGTATGGTACCCGTTGGTGTCTCATTGACAATAGCAAGGGTGCAGCAGTGTATAGAAATAGAACAAGGGTATGATATAAATGACTTGAACAACCGGTGACTCCATGGCGAGGCCCACAAGAGGCTCGGCTTTCCGAAAGCGTGTTAATTATTGTGCTTGGATAGGCTCATTTTTTACGGAATTTAGCCGTTATGTTTGTGACTGTTCCTCATGAAGAGCTGCTGCCATCTTGTGAAAAGTATGTTCCTAGATCGACCGGGAATGACGAATGCATCACTGAGAATATCGATTGTTCCTCTTCTACGACTCCCCATCCGTAAAGCGTCTCTCCCTTCAGTTGTCCGCCAAGCCCGGCACCTTCCTCGCCAGAACCTCATCAGCTGCCACTACCGCAGTGCATTCCGTATCGACACCGCCGGTCACCACCTCACCAACATGGGCTTCACCTGGAGCCCTACCAGTAGTCTTACCACTCAAGGACACCGCCCCCCAAGGCAGCATCAGCAGCCACTCCGCGACCGCCACGGTTGAGCCGACAGCCACGGGTACGGAAACGCGAAGGAGTCTGGCTACCAGTATAGCAACGGTGAGTGTTGTGTGGTGGTCCATGGGATAAAGAAATCTTAGGTTGATTCGCAGCCTGTTCATGTGGGACCGGAAGCCCCTTCTAGAGTCGGATCGGCGGACCCTTTCCCAGTATGGGCTCCGCCAGGGCTCCAGCCGCAACCGAGGCAACAATACAATACGCCGGAGGAGCGAGAGAGCAACAAGAACACTACTCCTACACTTGGTCGAGGAAACGAAGCTGCCCAGTCGGGCATGACCTACCCTACCGCTCCTTCCTCAACTCGAGCTGATCTAGGCCCTCCACCGGGGTTTCAGCAACAAAGGAAATCTTATGCGCCCAAGCCAATACTCAAGATGTATCTGGCTCTTACGGAATGTGGCAGGCTTACGCCTAGGATAATGGCATCGGTAAGTAGTCCATTACTGAGTTGTTATTAAGTTGGTATGAAATCGCCCCACATAGATCCTCAGTGACCAGCTTGCTCGTCGACCGTATTGCTCAGGTGATGGCTAACTTCATCCCTCTGGTCGTTCAACGTATCAGTCGACACACCGATTGTCTGACCTTTGGTATGTATCATAAGTATTATCGTATCCTTCCCACTATGAGGGTAACCCCACCGCCGCCGCCATCACCGCCGTTCGATCGGTACGCTCCTCCTCCTTCTCAGGCCGTTCTCGCAGCCATACAGACCATCCCATCCCTACAGCGGTTTACGCCACAACTGATGGCCATTGTGCAGCTCGGTCCTGATGTCCCAGAGATGTGTGGCATGGGACAGTGGGCGGTTAATTTCTTGAAGGCCCTATCACAGGAGCCCTTTGATGTCGAGGTGAAGGTAAGATACTTTATCATTCTGGAGGGCCCCGTCGTCTCGCTCAAAGACGAAACCAATGTCAATGTCACGCCTCTACGGCATGTGGAACACCCCCCTGTTTATTTCGAAGGACGTTCAACCGTCTGAAACCAATCTCTTATGGATCGGATATCCTGATATTCCACCGACTTCCTATTCGGGGTGCTACAGTGGACGTCCTAATCTATTAGGTTCTTCTGGCGATGGCTGAGCCTTGGAGTGTTGTGGTCCGAGAAGATATACTAAAATATAGGAGTATGTTGGAGGTTGGTGAAGTTCATATTACGCATACAGGTTAGTCCATGGCTGCAGCTGCTGTCGCTGGAATAGATGACCTCCTCTTCAGGGGTGAAGTGCAATATGTGTGGAGAGATGCCTATCATTGGGCCGAAGTTCAAGTGCCGTTCGTGCAACTTCAATCTCTGCGGAGAGTGCTTCCCCGACAAGAACTCTATCCATCCGGAGCACGACTTCGTCTGTGTGCTTTGGCCGACTCGTGACCAGCAGGACCAGCAGGAAGCGGCCCCGCAGCAGCAGCAGCAGTCTGCTGTAATGCGCCTCTTAGGCACTCGGAGACTATCTGCGGTTTCTGTTAGGGACAGACTCCGGTCGCCGAGGCAACACCCAACGCCCCCTATTCGGAGTTCTGCCCCTCAAGGGGTCCTTCGAGCGACTCTTCTTCGGTGCCTTCATTCGGTGGCTGGCTCGAAATGCTCCGTAACAGCTTGACATGGCCGGACGAGTTCAGAGCTCATCACCAAGGGCGCCCATGGTCACATAGTAGCTGGCTCTTTGCTAAAGGCAAAGGGAAGGGTAAAGGCAAGGGCCTCTTTGCCAGCACTTACAACCCTTATGGATCATGGGGCGATTCTATGGGCGCCGGCGAAGGCGGCGGCGGCCAATACGACTATAATGGACCCACTGAGGAACATTGTCCCTATTTGCGGCATCTTGACGAGGCTCCAGGTGGGCCCGCGGCTCCGGTTCAGGCTCGAGAGGAGCCTAGGCCTCGAGCCCATAAGACATACACCCCAAAGCCACTAGTTAAGATGTTCCTCAATCTCAACGTGCTCGGTATGCTAACTCCTAGAACGTTGGCGTCGGTAAGTTGCTTGGTGATAGCTCTTGCTGGGAACAGCGTCCCATCTTAGGTGGCAGTTTCCTTTTTGCCGTTGACCATCCAGAGGCTTAGTCGACATACCGATCGTATCTCCAAGGCCGCCAGGGCCAAGTACGAGTGGATCAAACCAACACTGGAAGTAAGGCGATGTCAACAACAAGCTTCAAGGCCAAACGCTGGATTTAGACCCTCCTGTCGTCGATCGAGAAGCTGCCCGAAATGGAGGAGTTTGTTCCGGCGTTGAGGTCTTACGTCCGAGAGGGCCCCGATTCGCCGAAGATGAAGTCGTTTGGCACCTGGTTTGTGAACTCTATGAAGGCTTTCGTCGCAGTGCCTTTTGAGAAGCAAATGCCGGTATGATTCTTCTTCACTGCATAGATCGTCAGTATCGCTGCCTGTCAGGCTCTGCTCAAGGTGGCGCCAAAGTGGATACGCGTTATTACTTCCCTTATGGGCTCGCAGTTCGACAAGCACGACATTCCCGTTATGTCGAGGGCGGAGCTTTCACATAGTAGCTCGACGTATCTTTGCGCACTGTGAAGATTTTTGTGTGTGTTCAGATGTTGGCTGCGATGGTTGTGGTGTGTACCCGATCGTTGGGCCTCGGTTCAAGTGCCAAGACTGCGGTTATGATTTTGATCTTTGCGGCGAGTGTTACCCCGACAAAGAGAGTATTCATTTTAAGAACCACTCCTTCATATGCGTGCTCTGGCCCGATACAGACCTACAAACAACGAAGGTCAGACTAGTGCAGCAGACGATTGTGAAAGCGAAAGATGAGGCAATTTAGCAATACGTTTGACTTAATTTGCTCCACAAATATTCGATACCTTGTTAAGATGTTCCGTTCATTCTCTTGACGCAACTCGTTGATGGATGCAGGCATAATGAATGAGTGAGTAG
>JAAPAO010000219.1:0-51485 GCA_013115145.1 Perkinsus chesapeaki
TCCCAGGGTATATTGAAGTTACTAAAGCACCTCCCAGGGTATATTGAAGTTACTAAAGCACCTCCCAGGGTATATTGAAGTTACTAAAGCACCTCCCAGGGTATATTGAAGTTACTAAACGAGAATCTTAACATAAACTTCGCTCGCCTGTCGAAATAGAAGTTACTATTGTCGAAATAGGCATTGAAAAGGTGTAGTGACCAAACTTCAGTGCTTGAGCATGAAGCGGTTCCAACCAACTTACAACTCAATTCCAACCATATCCAGTGTATTGTTGTTGTCAACAACTTGTCGATAGTCTTTCGGGTGGTTTTAAAGCAGTCTGCGATCTGTGCAGCTCCGTCTGGGCCATCTAAAGTTTAGATGTTTAGAGTCTAAACCGCCTCGTATGCCGCACACGCTGTACCGCACAGCCTGTACGCATTAGCCCATCACTGATGGGCCATCACATGGTAGAACATAGATTAGGTGACAATTATAAGCAATTTTTTCACGCAGAAATGGAGCATATTTTTCATTCCTCATTACAAACCAAGTAACGCGTCATTTCGCGTTCTAGTCGACAGCTGGCCGGCGATCGGTGACCTGGCGTCACCCCGCCAGGTGACGCCGAACACAACACCTGTTGTGGGTCCAGATTGGTCCCCATCTTGCTATATTGCTGATCTCCCCACAACTTATTATGTCCTAAGGAATCGCTGTACTTAGTACAGCGATTTCAACTCATTCCTGCATGAGCTGTGCAAGGCAAGAAAGATACGGTCCCTAACTTTCGCAATTTATCTGTCATCGGCTGATGGTCACAAGGGCAAGCTTTTACTGGGTGGCGGTGATCCCAGAGTCTATAAGCATTCACTACGCTACGTCAAGTTCAACAGCCGTAGGGAGTACGAGGTCACATTGAGTAGCATGCAGGTTGGAGGTGGCTATCTTACTATTGGCATCAACCAGCATCTTCTACTGGATTCCGGGGACGGTTCTATTCGAGTCCCTCAGCTGTATTTTGATGATTTAATAGCAAGCATTGCACAGCAAACACCTGAGGTGGGTGGAAGAAGAATTTCCTATACCTGGAATCCCGAGTTGGAGCTCTTTGCATTCCCATGCGAGTATTATTCTCTCCTGCCACCAATCACATGTTGGCTCGGTAACAAAGGAGATGTCCCTTTAACTCTCACCCACATAAACTAGGTATATTTACTAGGTGGATGCTATCTTCTTTTTGGGAAAACTGCAGAATCGTCTTGGTCGTTCGGCGGCGAGACCTTCATTGGCAAGTATTTTGAGTTCCAGCAAGAAAGCAATCAGGTTGGTATCGCGGAACTATTTGGCTGATGTTGACCAGTACTGAACAGTAGACATGTGACCATTGGCATTTAAGCCGATGATCTTGAGCGTACTGCCTTCCCTATACCTCAAGGCTTGCTGTAGCGAAGCTTAATTCTTGTCAACCCCAGCTCCAGAGGAGTGCTTAAAGGAGCCAGAAGGCTCATTTGTTGAGCTATTTTATCTGCATGTTGGACTCCAGCACATTATGTATGGCTGTGGTGTCAGCTGACTCGATGCTGAAGGTAGAAGTAGGCTCTGTTGGTGTATTGTTTTTTGTTAAAACTCAACACCGTCTAACTCTCTTTCTCGTTGATCTCTTAAGAGTGTGGAGTTTAGTGTCGGAGGCGAAAATAATTTAACGGTCAATGAGTACCGAGTAACCCTGGCAGAGTTATTCTTATTTAATACGGAACGGTACGTAAAAGAAAGTGACAATATCATCCACTTCAGATGATGAACGACATGATACTGAGTTTGCCCTCTACCGAACGAATTACCAATGCTCGAGGGTTGAATATAAACGCAACACACGAAGGTAAAGTCATGTCGACACCTCAACTGAACACAGAGAGCCGGCAGCTGGCTCAGCTCTCCATTGCCAAACATCAGCTATAGGCCTTGAATTCTCGTCATATCCTCCCAAAACAACAAACGAGTCATTGCCTATCCTTGTGAGCGCTGCGTGATACCTGACAGTCTCATTCGGAGGTGTGATGCCCACTTCTGAAATACCTTTTGGTCAGAGGGCCAGCCTGTGTGATTCTTGACCATCTCTCATCCTCGTAGCACCATACATCGCTGAAGAGTGTCTCAGATCCACTTAGTTGCACCGAAACCGAACGGCCAACAATTAACGTTTCTATCGACTTAGATGCTTTGCCAAAGCCACCAAAAATCAGAACCTGTCGAAACTAACCGTCCCAAGATGGTTGACTCGTTGAGAGGTGATTACTGCGTCAGCGCCCCACTCGTTAGCGCTATAGAGGTTTATAGAGCTTAATCCATACCGTGGATCCCAGGGCGCTGCTGTTAGCTGTTCCCAAATACCTACGAGGTCTTTCTTTGTTGATCTCCAAGGACTAGGGTACCCTTCCAGGCGACAGTGCAAATTTGGGCAGGGTGAGAAGTCTGTTTCCATTTCCACACCTCATTCGTGAATGACCCGTCGAAGCCACCAAACAGCAGGACCTGCTGCCATTCATAGAATGCTTTCGATAGGCTTTATAACCATACAGAGCCATCCATTAGCTCAGTTGCTGTTGCTCCACTCCTTGCAGAGAAGGGTGCTTTCGCTGTTAGTGAGACCCATTGACCTTGGAGCGACGGACGACAGGTTCTCTGAACATATATCGTTGACTATCTACTAGCTTCTGCCCGACCATTGAGCAGACGAGTGGGAAAGAAAACTACGTATTGCACGAACGGCGTTGTACTCACAGTTCCTGTTATAACAGCTTCACAATCAACTTCGAATTGAGCCAGATACCTGCAAAATTATCAATAATTTCCAGTAGGATGCACGAGGAAAATCGAGTTATACTCAAACAACTCATAACCTCCTCATGTGTATAAAGATATTGTTTTTAATTGGTAAAGTTCAAGTTGACACTGACCAAATACTCAAACCGAAGAATGTGCTCGAACAACTAAACTTCTGAAATGTGCCGTAAGTTGACCTACTTACTCGTTTTCGATAGCATACAAGTCTTCGGCAGCTGGCCCGTTCATGCTGTAGTCACTCTGCTGATGTGAACACGTAAAGGGTATCCATCGCCAAACGTCGCCCAGTCTGCCTTCATGCTGTCCTCCGATGAGCATCACTGTGCCATCTAAGTGTGTAACTCATAGTTTGTTATAGCCCTGCTTGAAACCTCTCAATGGCAGAGTGGCAACTTGTGTTCTCTCCTCCCACGGAGCCGGGCTCGCCAGTTCTGTCCACATTCCCGCCTGCATTGTTATACTATGGTTTCTAGCACGCATCATTCTGGGCGTCACTGAAGTCCACGGTTCCTAACGTTTGAGGTCAGCTTCAAGCCGAGTACAGCGTGTATGTTGTTAAAGGGCTACCTGCCATGCTGCAAAATGAATGGCATTTAGACCAACTTCGGTGCCCGAGTGTACTTCTGGAAGACTCATAGTAACCAAGTCATTTCCTGAAGACTTGACGTGGTTAATAACCACCAGATTTGCTCACCGTCAAGAACCAGCTGGAGCTGTAACGTGTCCCAGTGGAAATCGACGGCTATTCTGTACCAGAAGTCATACAGTATTAAATTAGGGGGGGTCATCCATGTACCTTTTAATATGAAGCATCACTCCGAGAAAGGCGGTATCTTAGGAACACAGATAGTACGTGAGCAGGCCATTTGCTATACACGAGCGAGTCTTATAGCGAATGGAACTAGCCGTACTTATCACACAGCCGGTGAGCTGTAGTCTTCCTTCCACTGTGGTGCGGAGTTGAACCTAACAATCACACAGCATAGATTAAGAGACACCGCCTAAGTGGCTTGGCGAGCCTCCCCGACTCCAAGGGGGGACTCCCGTAGCTAGATTCTCTACCCAGTGGTTTTGTGCGTCACTAATACAGAGATAATCTCGAACGCATTTCCACAAAAAGACCCTCAGAATTGAATATCTCTTCATCCCTTACTGTGCAATTGATAGAGCCTATCTCGAAGCTGAGGGCTAATGCATCCAAGCTGCCACCAGATATCCTGAGGGATCACATTTTGCTGGCTCAGTTAAGACACGCGATCTTGCTACTTACATCACGTTAGTCTCGAATCTCCTACATCTTTGTAATGTTGGATCAATGATAATTCGTCTCCCTACTGGGCCAGCGTCAGTTATGCCTGAAGGCACGTGGTTCAGCAGTAGACCAGGCTATCAGAAGTATCAACGTTTTCCACCGGTTTACGCTGACTCAATCTTATGTGGCTCCGAGAGGATCGGCGTTCAACCAGTAGCATACCGACAAACCACAGTCTACTACTACTATGAGTACGACTAACTACAACTAACTACAACCAACTACAGCTAACTAGAAGTGCACAAGGCAAGATGCGGTGAACTGGAGTCTGACTAAGTCCAAAGGGCGTCGGACAATAAACTGGAACAACAACAACACACCACAGTAGCAGGTTATGGCAAGTACTATTTCTTTTATATGGGTTCGTCAAGCGGGACTCTGTTTCTTACGAAGCGCACACGTACATTCGATAAGACTGTTATCGACGCTGCATCCTCGTGGGTCAACACCGAGCAGCTGAGATCGAGCACTCATGATCTAAAAAAGATGGAAGCGCGCTCAACGTCAGTAACGGGGGGGCGAACCCTGAGAGACAACAACTTGTGATAGTGCTACGTTGAGTTGCCTTCGGAGCGGCTCGCGTGTCCACAGCCACACATCGTTCTTCATTTCGCCAGCAAAACCTCCGAGTAGCATAACCTGCTGAGCACGTCCTGCTCATAAAGTAAAGGCTGCTAGTCGACAAGAAGAAACCAGAAGAACTATTTTTAATTCGTCTTCGGTAGCGGAATATAGTGGCGAAATATAACTGAGAGACACCAAATTCAGGGCAGCCAGGAGATTATGATGCCAAAGCCAGATTTATGCACCGACGCTGGTTCCCAGTATCAGCTCCACCACCTTCACCATATCTGAATAGTCTCACATGGTCTCTGCTACTGGCATCCGCAACACGAACGGCACTGTGGCCGAGTCGAGGAGACCAAGGTGTACCCGCGGCCGGCAATTTAAACTCTTTCCAGGACCCTCCTCGAGCATCATAAGTATCCGGTGGACCGAAGTCACGGGTAACTAATACAAACTGATGGATGGTGATGATGCCGGATGCCTGTGAAGCCTCTAAAACAATTTATCGTATCGTAGCATTCTGTTCAAAGATGAGCAATATGTTTATGTAGTGAAACTGGAATTTGCTCCATGACAAACAGCTGTTCTCACGGTTATCATCCAACTGTGAGTTCCTACTGGGAGGGTACCATAGCCACACGTCATTCTTGCGCGAAGTCGTGTCGAAGCCACCTGATGAGCGAAGCTGCGGTGCTCTATTTTCTAAAGCACGGCCCCACCAAGGAGCAGGATTGCACCGTCGCTGAGGGTAACGGCTTGCGCTTGCGATCTTGGTGTCGGTGGGAATACAGGCGTTATCTACGGAGTAGAAGTAGCTCAGGTGAGTCACACTAGGTAGATAAATAAGTAACGAATAATATCATAAGAGCAACCTATCAAATTGCCTTGTGGGATCAGAGACATTAAAGCTCGACATCGACTGGCTCTCACCTCGGTCCACTGTGGTTCACACCCATCAGTTTCAGTAACCAAAGAACCTTCGACACACCTTATTCTTATGACACCTCTATAATTCTCATTCACCGATCCACACAATCTCTCACCTGCACGACTGCCAATATTAAGGACTGATATGAGCTTGATAAACGGCTTGAAATTAATACATTCTGGACGCCGCTTAGAGTCACTCCTGTGAGATTTAGCGATTCCCAGAACTGGTTATGACGTGCACAGGTACGGTACGCGGCTTACTGTAGGCACGGTCAGGTGCATCCGATATATCATCCCATGGACTAGAACTGATCATCTCAAAGGGGGGTGTAACTGTGCCAGTAACAGGACCTAGCGTCACAGACGCCGATCTGTAGATACCACAAGTTTGGCCTGACATGAACACTTCATGTTCGACTGGTCTGGAGCACGAACCGGTGCAGTTGACAGCGGCGCTCAACTTGCCATCTGTACAACTTAGCGTGATAATGCCGGACCATCCAGTCTTAATACTGGAACACTGACGGTTCTGGTATTGGCCTAAGGATAAATAGGTCCAACGAAGCCCGGTCACTAAAATGGAGATCAGGCATAGCAGGAGTTCATTGAAGTGTCGTACGATCTCAGGTGAATACAGAGGACTCTCCAAATTGCAGCATCCCTGGTGACCACAGCTCGCCTCTCCCAATTTAAGAGCTCTCTTGACTAGCGAGGAAAAAGATCTCTGATTTCGGCTTGACTTGCGATGGTAAGGCGCATACGAGCGATTACGTTGTTGTCCAGCATAGCGTTATGTTACGATCGACGAGCTTACCATGCAAGAGTTCACTTGTTGCAGAAATATACTGTTCTACTCCACCCACATTTACGTTGACTGCAAGAGATGTTCTACACGGTAGCTCCCCACTGTAAACTGTATGAAGGAAGACGAACACCAATGATTGACTTATGCTCATGTGAAATGAAACTGATCTCTTTAGAGTATGCAACACGCCTAGTTATCCCTGCACTACGACACGATGACTGCTCGACTACACCTTTCAAAGCCTAGTTCGACAATAGTAGCTTCGATTTCTACGAGCTATCGAAATTGAAGTTACTATTGTCGAGATAGGCTTTGGAAAGGTGTACTCGTTTGCTCATCCATCAGTATTGAGCTTCGAACTACTGTCCGGTAACCAGTATCTAAGCGAGGTTCCTAATTAAAGGAGATCAAAGTATGAAATATCACTTCGTGTCAGAATTGTGCAGTGGTATTTTTGCCTGGTTTACGGTATCAGTATGCCACAAGAACAACGATAGTCGCGACTAGGTGGTTCTCACATTAACAGCTCACTCCTGGATGGCTTGGTTAACCACCATGACTCTGCTCCAACACAACAACATGAGTAATAAAAATACTAACCTTACATATAATTTGATGAAAAGGAGTCCAAAGACGACACAGGCGGGTATCAAACCGGCGGTAGACTACAAAAATGAGGTTGCACTTCAGTAGCGTCGCAATTTTGGTAGAAGCTCATCCAAACGCATCATCGCAGATTGGCAGGCAGATCGGACGTGAACGTCTGTTGCACGATGATAGTAGACAAAAGTGACAGAGAGAGGGTGAAGGCCCATTGGAGACTTCCGGAAGGGCCCCCATCAGAGATCAGTAGTTGGGACGGCATTTGGCAGTCGAAGAGCAGGCTGTTAAGCTCTTCAGAGTTGTAGAAGACGAAAAAACTTACAATGACGAGGCAGCAGCGACGTACGTAGTGTAAGAACGAACCCTTAGAGCTGGCTAGCTTACTCCCAATGACCATCAATAAAGAGGTACGACAACACACAAGACTCAAAAGCAACATGGCGCCAAGGGACTTGACTACTGCAATGGGTACATCATGAAGTACACCAGCGGGATATGTGCTTAAGGAGATCTCATTCAAATATAACACTTGTTGAGCAAGAATGCGAACGATCGCACTACAAGAAAGAAGTATATAAGGCAGCGATAGGACACGTAACGCGGTCTCAGATACAAGCCAAGGAGGTAGATCATTATCACTCTCAGGCCTCATCCAGATACCGCGTAGGACAGCATCGAAATTTTTCAGGGAACCATAAGAATCAACAATCTTTTTTTTGAGAGCAACCTCGTCACCGCGGTCTGAGCACTTGGCCTGATCGCTATCAACATTCTTCAGAGATTGGTAAAACTCTTGTGCTTCATCACCAACCCTGTATGCGCCTTCAGCGGTGGAAACCACCATTACCAACCACATGAGAAATCGTACAGCGCGAAGAGGATAGAGATCCTCTCCCCAGAGTAATACAAGACACACTAGAGTGTTAGACATAAATATATAGGCGAAGTCACATGTCAGCATAACACAACAGATTAACATATGCTTCATATGAACTGTTACAACATCCTCTATTGAATGAGTTTCAAGGAACACCGCCAACTCATAAATACACCAAAGTCTATCAACATAGTCTGAAGACCATAAGATAATAAGCTTATCAGAGCGACGGACATATTCTGACAACATTGATATGCCGTGCACTCCCCCAATGGGGTCTGCTTCGGTTATACAACATTTGTCTAGAAATGCTATTAGGCGCCTACGGTGCAATAATGGTGCAACAATAAGGACGCATAGAAGACCGGTAAAGCTGAAAGCAACGATAAAAGTATCCAGACACCACCTCGGCGAGCACGCAAGTGTGAGGCTTGTCATGGCCAGGGTAGAGAGGACCATAATTTTAGTAGCAAACAAGACGTAGAACGACATCACAACAGACAGGTGCTTCTCAGGACCACTAGCAGACCAAGAGTGGCTCAGAAACACGTCCAGCTGCTGAACGTCAGAAGTATACGGCAACTCATTTGGAGCCCTGTCTTTTTCAAGGAGCATCGACCTGTTCCAAACGATACCCGATAGTGAGGCACCTCGGAGGTTGAAGGAGATTCTGCCCCGAGGCTCGACGGAACTCCGTAGATCACTGTGTAACAACATGGACATTATCCAGAAAGTCCTTGAAGGCCGGGAATAAGCTGCCAAGGGAGTCACCAAAAGACCTGCTAAAGAGGCGTCCTTTCCTCAGGAAGCAGATTTTCCCACCCTATTGGCGCTTAGCTACCGTCTATTCGCCAAATGTAGTGATTGCGCCACGGGACCGACTATCGGCGATATTTCAAGGTCGATGCACAAGAAAGGGTTTGCATCATCAGGAAAGCCTTCTCCAGCTCAGTTGCAAGAGCATTTCTTCCGTAAGACTGGATAAGGGCCTCACAGCTTACTGAGGAAGCCCTATTCGAAGTTGTGACATACCTGCACGCATACGCAATATCCGCTATTAGTGGTCACCCGTATTTGATCGGAACTAGGGCCTAATGTAGCGTCACCGTGTCGGAGGAGCGTTAGGCACGTAAGGAAGACATAACATAGTAACCAAGGGCTTTCAGAGCCTATTGTCGAGCGAATACATCATGGCCTTTAGCTAAGTTCCTTCTGGAAGGGCAGCGATACGCCCTATTCTCGAGGGAACCACCTGAGTAGTTGCTAGGATCTGTATTTAAGCGGACCGACGAAGAGTCGCAACTTGCAGTGGGATATTTTTATCATGTACCGTTTCTTAAGGGTATTAGAAGTTGCGAAAATGTCTTCCTTGAGGAATCATTCCTCCTCAGTTTATCACCAGAAATACCGAAGACTCCTCCGTGACAGGTGCTTACTGCCTGATACGCCGCCTCACAGCCTTAGGGCTTGAATCACCGCCTTATGAGAGAAGAGTCTCAAATCATGTGGACCCCGTTCGAACAAAGCAAGAATCAAACACTTCTTCCCACTCGGTCACCAATGCTAATTTGCAACTGCGCGTTATGTCACGTTACTATGTGGTATCCGACGAATGATATTGAGGGTCTATGAGGAACCTGGACGTGATTGCAGTACCATGCGTCTCAATCGCTTGTGGAGCTCCCGTGACGCTTTTCTTAGGGAATGCCGAATGACGGTATTTAAATTACAATAGACTAAGTTATGAAAGCAGGACCTCTCCACCAAGCCTTGGTGGCCAAGGTATCCCTAGTTTACAGTAGCATGCGCGATAGGATTATGTCGTGGGGGGATCATAGACTTTTCCCACTCGACCAATATAAAATTATAAATAGCAAACTTTCGTACCGGTAGCATCAGTGATACCTACCATTGCAGCAACACGGGTGTGATACAATGCCACAGCAGCTTCACGTGAGAGCTTCCTTCAGGCCCTTGACTGTACCTCCCCAGTTTATGAGGATGGTGGCTCGTCGAGTCTGACGATGCGATATAGTGTTATGGTACACTATGTGTCTTTAGTAGCTAGACTTAAGGGAGCTTTCTGTATTGGGATGGTCCCCTTGCACCCTGCTGGAAACGAGTATACTCCTACGACTACGATAATTCAGGTAACTATTCCAATCAGCTCTCGTAAGGTGTAAGATATCGTAGTTTTCCAGTGTTCACTATACCGCAGTCACTAACTTCGGATTGAAACGGTCTTTAATTACGAGCAATCATGATACAGCAATCACGTCTCCCTGCTCTAAGGCTACTAACATTTTACCTGCATTTCGGGTGAAACGATTGCACGTCAGTGCAGAGATGCAAAAAATGGGTTCGCCCCCGCAGACCACCAAAATCTGAGCTGAATTGCAAGAATCCTAGAGAAGGACATCAACTGTTGCCACTTCTTTCACTTTTCCTACAAATCCTCCACCTTGAAAAGTAATACAACCGGCGCGACCACCAAGTCGAACAAAGGTCCACTCGAACCGAAGGTCGTTTATAGAGATTCAATATTGATATTTTGCATCTCCTCATCGTTTTTCGTTGTCCATGAGCCATCGTGCATGGTTCCCTCGAACCGTCGACACAACTTTCGTACTCATAACAATGTTCCCATTCTGCTTCACAGTTTTACTGCACAAAACTGGGTGTTCTTTCAGGAGACTCCACTTCATGACCTTGCTGTTATTATCGCGATTTTCAGGGGACCATCAGAGGCGCACTATTACTATGCTTCGATCTAGTTGTGCTGATGCTACACTATTACGAGCTCAAGCGGGATTGGCCGCGTTGCCATTCGGTGCACCATACAGCAACAGTATAGATGTTAAACAGGGGTCGTTCAATCAACCGATTTTGAAATTCAGAGTCGATTTCAGAACTGCTTTTTACACATAGAATGCGATGCTAGAATAAGTTCAATGAAAATGGGTAAACTCTCGTAAGTTGCGTAGTACGCCCAGTTCGAGCAATACACTTCCGGACTATAAACTCAACAACCACCCGCATCGCCGCATCGAACAACGTGTCACACCGCACAAGTATCATTCCAGCAAACTACACCCTTCATACCGAACACTATGCAGGCGAGGGGAACTAAAGCCGTGGCACTCAGGAGTCAACAGAGGTTCACTTATTTTGCTGCTAAGCAATTCTTAGTTGTTCCGTGAAACTGACAGAAGGACTGCCGATTATAACTCCTAAACTGGCCGAACCGACAGAAATTCCATCCAACTTGTGGAACCGCAGGGGAAAATAAGGTCAGAGGAAGAGGCTCTTCCGGAGGGCATTTGGGTCCTCACAGTATGTCTGACATACTATTTCTTATCATTTATCAGCCGCCTTTAGCTCGACACCCTTCCTTGTCGTGAAATTATGACCGATCGTACAATATGTTCGTCCTATTCGTGCCCGATTACTCCTCACTTCCTGTGCGCGTCTCGATTGACCTTTTAAACTGCGAACTCAACCGCCTATCCATCCAGCTGTGGGGAAAAGTGTTTTACAAAAATGGGACGTAGTAGAAATTTTGAGAGAGAATATGTCGCTAGAGCACGGAGCGACATCAGATACCTTCCTCGTCCAATCGACGTTCCTCTATGTCTCCCGAAACCCAACCCGTCCCTTCTCGTTGAAACGTTATATTCTATCTAGAGCCGCCCTGCGCACTTGACTGCTCAACAAGCTTTTGCCTATATCTGAACAACATAAACCTCATCAAAAGCCGCCCCCTCAGAAGTTGCCTACAAGAATTCATCGGCCCAAATTGGCTTATGAGGATCAGGTCCGCTGGATCCTGGCTGCCGCGCCATATTAACCCTGAAACATGAACTTAATCGACAAAGCTGATCCTGGATGGAGTCCTTTCGGAACGAATACGATGACGATTTCTATTTACATGGCAAACTCAGACTAGCTTCGCCACCTACCTCACTAACTGGGCGCACGCAGTTATATCGCCAATTAGAAGATTAGGAACATTTTTCGGCAAAAAGCGGAAATTATTTCCCAGCAAACGTGCACGAATTGACAAGCATACATTTAAGATCGGTAATGTATGGAAATTATGCCATCCAACACTAGTACCTTAACGTTCGTCCGTAGAGCTCACTCTCGTTCATATTATCAACCGCATCTTTGGCATCACCCTCCTCATAGAACTCCACAAAGGCAAACCTAACTGAGATATATCGGAATTACATCAGTCGATCGAATGCTCCAATAAAATGGCAACAGAGAGTTGTTATAAATGTGATCATAGTTACTTTCTTGAATCCTACCTTGGTGAAACTAGCTCCTACATGAATGACTTAGAAAAGGAAGTTTGCGAGCGCCTTGCTGCAGAAACTGCAAAGGGACGCCAGAAGAGCATTTCGTAAGGAGGCTACAGTCCCTATAAATGGGAAGAAAGTTTTGTCAGACAAATCGTATTTCCAAGTAAAGTACCGAAGTGTACCGAGGAAGAATCCTCACTGAGAATCTGCAACAATTTTAGAACCCGCCTCCGCCCCATGTGGGGATCGTTAAAAGCGAATCGCTACTACCCTCGATGCTTGCTGGTCCCTCGCTCAATCGGCAGCTCTACTTTCTTAATCTCACCGAACGCTGAAACACACAACATTTATATCACGAACGTTAAATTTGCTGATGGTTTATAAAAGCCTCCTTTTCTCACAGTGGAGGTCAGCAATTCGCCGGCAGTGTTATACACTATACATCCGAATTGCAAGTAGGAGCAAGTTAGGATTTATCAAATAGACTTCCATTATACTTGATCGCCTTACTTATCACCATCGAGCTATTAAATACATTTATTTGACGATGATCCAAATATTGTTATTCATATCAAGTAAAACGCACCACAGAACGATAAGCCATTGACAAGGCGCATGATAGAAGATACATTCCCCAGACGATTCCGCTGCATCGAAGCCTATATTTTTCCGATGCCCTCGACTTCTTAAGTTATTTGTTAAATATGAAACTTTGTAGCATGGTTTTCAAACAGTATTATATATCTTAATCATATTAGTTCCAATGAATAACCACCTGATCCACTTTCCGCTGATTCCCTATAAGACCACTGATTTCCTATAAGACCACTGATTTCCTATAAGACATCTGATTCCCTATAAGACCACTGATTTCCTATAAGACCACTGATTTTCTATAAGACCACTGATTCCCTATTATAAGTTCAGCACTCATTTCGGACACCGAGAATAAGTACAAACAATATTATTATACTTCTCAGATTGAGGTGCTCCCTACGTTAAGACTAGTCAATTAGTATATATCTTACTGATATATACTAATATAAGTCTGTAATATGGTATAGTAATAAGTAATTATTAATTGGGTCAGACTAATAACCTATTTAGGGGTCTAGTACGAAATTACGAGTGTTAAATTTAGGCGGCCAAATCTCACCTTCCGAGTCGCAAGCAATCAAAGTTATGGTCTATAGGACAGCGTGTATCATATATAAATGCCTAATTCAATATATTAATAGCACTCCTTGATAAGGTCTATATTGAAACCCGCTCAATAGTACTTTGAAATGCGGCCATTATCACCGTTTTATCGACCTGCTCCTCGAGTCCTCCAACATAGACGGTCCTCGCCATCTGGTCGATGGAGTTGCCTCCTGGAGCTGCTGATGCAAGGGCTGACATTAATAAGGGTGTTGATAACCTTCAGGGAGGAGGCAGAGAAGAAATGACGGAAAAATGATAGATGCCGGGATCGAACCTACGCTCTCAACAGGACTCCTTTCATAATAATCTGTTGACTAGTTTTAATGTACTTTATCATCGCTAATAATGGCATTCGCAGCAGGGAAGCTGAGACCAGCACAACCAGGCCCGCCTGGTCTAGTAACGCAAAAGATTCTTAAACGAGCTGGTCAAGAAGCGCACCCGATAGAATTATCACAAGCAACTAAACAAGTTCTAGCTGATAGAGTTATAGGCAAACTGGATGCTAGAAGGTAAATGTCTCTACTACATTAATGAACAATATATTACAATACTATAAATAACTCACGCATGCCAGTTCGGGTATAATTTTGCACTCAAAGTGATTGGTAGCTAAGAGCATTTCGATTGTTAAGGCAGCTAACAAGTATATTGAACTCGCTGTTATATTAATAAATATATGAACTGTAGTGACGCTTGTGTTAAAGTGTTATGTGATAATTGTAAGCGTTTTTATTGCTGTTTTATCAGGTCTTCCTCATCACAGGGAAAGGGAGAAGTTGAAAACGTATCTGTCGAGGAGGTAGGCTGAGAAAGATTCATACTAGCTCGATTTGATAACCAGCTCGTTTTTTGTACTTTATTCGTCATCAAAAAATGATTTCAATAACAATAATTCCTCAGACGTGGATTTCTACCGTCGGCTGCGTGTCATACCAATTAAAAATGTGCAGGGTTCGTGAAGTATTATAAAACTTATAACTACTCGACAAATGATATGTTTAGTCTCAGGATTCCTTGAGTGAATCGAGGTCGACGTCTGGCATAAGGCAGGACCCTATCCTCGAGAGTAAGATACTACATATTTTTCATCACGGGCACTTTACCACGCCATGGAGCATTCCTCTTCAAGAGCTCAGAGCTTCGTTCCGTTAATGGCAGTTTATGGTCACTCACCATTGGACTTCTGCTTCTTTGTGTTCGATTTCAATAGATCCTTTTGACGTCTACAAAGCAACTTTGAAGCATCCCCATTCGATTTTATAACTTTTCACTAGTCGTTTTTTCAGAATGACTAAATGCCTTTAGGCAGTTCATCCCCAATGTCTACAGCATTAATCTCGTTCCACATAAAGGATGCCTGAGATACCTCCATTGGTTTTTGTGATGTTTTCACTAATCAGTACTACTTTTAAATGGAAGGATGTTTCTTGGACATCTCACGCGTGATGTCTAAAGCATTAATCTGACACTATGATCCCACTGAAAGTGAAATTGGCGAAATGTATACCATTTCTTAGAGCGGAATAAATTAAATAGTTTACATCGTTCAACATGCGAAATCGATCAAGCGTCCACTCATTATTTGACTTGATCACTTCTACAGCGACTTTGATTTTGTAGGTCCGTCAGATCCTATCGTGGGCGTCTCGATTAAGGAAGGCCCTCATAGACATAAGCCACCAGGCACTCACCATAGGAATCGAAAGCATACCGCAGAGGATGTCCTACCACCAGTGGCTGAGGGCATTATTAGGGTGCTGCAGGCCAGCCCGTATTGCACTGTACAAGAGGTGATCAAGGGGGGGGGGGGGGCTAAAGGGAAGTGTAGTGGCGAACTGCCGCTTGAAATTATTTGCCTAACTGGCATTACCGGTATCTATTGGGAAGCTTTTATAAATAATGAAAGAATCATATAACATGTGAGAGAGTCTATAACAGTCTTAAATACTATAGTATTCCTATATAATGAGAAGTATGCATTTTATTAACGCCCTCAGAAAGGCGTAGGTAAAATGCACATGTTGCCAATAGGCGCAGGATGGTGTTGGCACCAAGCCACTTGTGTTAAATATATGTTATGAGACAATCGTCCCGTTGCCGAATGTGAAGGCTATTCGCGCCCTCGGGTAGCTCGGATGGATCTCTGAACTTATCGGCTCTATTCGAATTCAACTGGGAGCCGATTCAGACCTTCGTTTAGGTCGCCTCCGATGTCGGTCATGTTCTCCGTAAACACGGTGCCAAGAAAAGCGCGGATGCTTTTGAATTGTCGATGCAAACTGCTATAATGTCTTCAGCGGATCCATTGCCTACCACGACTGGAAATACACTAAGTGACGAAAAGCTCGGGTCGATTCGTGTTAGGGTGGTTGCAGGTGAAAGCGAAACCAAGCAGCGGTTGAGGATCCTGGATCAGATGGTCAGGGCTATTCTTAAGCATGACATTGACAAATAAGTGCGTGAGATTGAGCTCTGTGGTGTTAGTTAGTTAATTTGTTCTTGGGAGAGAAGGGCAGTGGCTTGGGCTTGTGATGGCGGGAATCGATTAACACGGATGGACGCAACTTACTCCATTCCCGGTGGAAATCACTCCATCTTCCTGATGACTGTAAAATGCCAAATCGGTAAACCGTACGTCGTACTATTCAAGGAACAGGATCCTCCATTATGTATCTCCACTGTCACGCACTTGTTGTCGGGGATTAGGAAAACCTTCTCACTCTCTCTATCAGAGGTTCACGTCTCGCTGATGTAGGATTATTCCTTTACTTGCCAGTTACTCGTGTAGACTTTTACTCAACATTCGGAGTAAAGTTCTATCAAAAATTGAGTCTCTGAGTCTGGTAGGAGTTCTCGACGCTTGTCGTCAGTCCCTTCCTTGACAGCAGTGGCGTAGCTGGGTACTTGACAGTGGGGGGGGGCAAGGTGGGGGGGACGGACCTACACTGCTAAGGGCCAATTACTGTACCCAAAACCCATACCCCACAGCACCCATACCTGCCAGCAGGGGGGCAGCGTGGGGGCGCACCCCCCTCTCAGCTATGCCACTGCTTGACAGTTATAGGGATCGCTCTACAACCGGGATCCACCAGGGATCAATCAGGTCATGTGAAAATGTTTACGTACTTCGAGTGGACTAAGAATCTTTCTGAAGAGGAGATAGACCATAAATAATTCCAGACAATCTGTTCCAGAAACTGTGTTCCTGCAGCAAAAGTAATTGCCATTCACTGGATAAATTCAAAGACCAACTGCGCGCACGAGGCCGACTTAAGGGCGCGCAGCAACCCTCGGGTAACGACGATCCCTCTCGGTGATTGGTCAACCCACCCACCCCTCCCATGACGCTAATTCCTGTTTCTCAACGAACACGGACTTTGTTTCGTGTGACGCGGATAACAATGTCGCTCCTCTGAACTAAGAGCTGACGGGCGACGCCGCGTCCCAACTCCCACCACTGTTGAGAAACGGAGCACAGCTGGTCTTTGATAGAAGAGAAAGCACGTGAAGGTGAAATGAAAGGAAGCACGACTGGGTGAAAAGCATTTCTTTTGGGAATGTTGGGTGTTCCTCAATGAAGCCCTGCTGCCCACGATAATCACGAGCAGCATATCATCACCCTACTTCACTTGACTATAATATGTGATAGTATACGTTGTATATTAAATGCCTACGGCCCCATTAAACAGCGGTAGCAATGTTGTTGCTCCTAAGGTTGTGACGTCTCCAAAGCCCAGTGCAATTAAAGGGACGCATTTCTGGCAGAACCCCTTCGTGAATGTTATGAAGGTGAGCTTGGGGCTACCAGAACACTTGGGGCTTTACTGGGGCAACGTTGGAATATCTCGTAAGGCTCCTTGGAGGAGTTATGATTTAGATAGACTGCCTAATAGTGAATATACTACAGTCAATTATCTAAGGTAGTTAACTGGTTGAGTATATCACTAAAGTCTGAGTCAGAGTCCATAGTCCATCATACCTGTTCGAATTCATGTGGAGTGTCACAAATTGTCAAGTGATGCACGGTGTCAGTATGTAGGTGTTATAATATGTATTATTTGACTTTCTCAAAGATACGTTTACGCATTGGAAAGATTCTCCTTTCAAAGTTATGTTTTCGCACTGGAAAGATTCTCCTTTCGAAGATATGTTCTCGCACTGGAAAGATTCTCCTTTCGAAAAAATGTTTTCGCACTGGGCAGATCTGAGTCAGTGTCAATGAAAAGATATATGGAAAGAGAATTCCAGACTCCTATTTCTTCCGAGTCAATTTTTTGCTCCATAATGAAGTTTCCGGCAGATATTTGGTGGTAAGGCCGAGACTAGAGGTGAAGTGTCCGAGGAGCTCGATAAGGATATATCGAAAAGAGTTAAAAGAATATACGGCAGTATATCAGCTAATAACTATATACGGTATCCTGGGGCGAAGAGCCAGGTGAAGACATTGGAGCTTACGGGTAAGGATATGCCAGGGAGAGCTTGAAAGATACTTTTATTTAAATTACAATAAATTTGGCATCAAAATCAGGATGCTGTCCATGCCTAGGCTGTAGATAAATATGTATCAGGAGTATAGAGGAGTAAAAATTAAGTCTCAACTCGCATTTTTGACCAAGTTAGCTCTGCACACTCAATTCCGGTATCTCGATGAAGCGTACTGCAAATGCACAAGCTTAGGTACCTGAGCTTTCATTTCGTGTGTAAAACCCCTGTATACCAAACATATTGTTCTATTGTTGCCAATGAGTGCATGATATTGTAGAGGTATATTTGCTGTTATAAGGGATCGTACGTCCTCACTGGTGAAAAAGTGGTCGTTGAAGGCCAGGAAGATTTAAGCCTGTGGTATGGAATGACATTATTGGCCTTATGGGCGTAGACTGTATTAGGCGTATAGCCCAATAACCAAGTTAAGTAAAAGACAACTAGAGCGGGACAAATGACTTAACAACTCTGAGACTATATCTGGGCATAGCGACTGCGCATAGCGCAAGAGCCTGATGAATATGAGCCGCATTTTGATTGTTGTTGTCGACGCCTCAGGACGGGCTTAGTCTGACGTTTGGTTTGTGAATGCTACTTCTGTTTTATAATTTTATATATGCTAATTAGTTATACTATTAATAAATGGTACCAGTGGTCTGATTCAAATATAGAGTATTGCACATACACAATATAATAAAGGTAGATTGAAAAGTATTAGTAACTAAATAACAAAGAAATAGTCATCCTTTCGTATAATCTTCTTTCGGGGTTTCTTATTACATACTTTGTGATCAGGTAACTATCTTTATATTGTAATGCGTACAATAGCCGACAGATGCTTTGTTATCCATATCGATGTCGAAGGTTCAGATGGCAATAATATAAGGATATCTTTGTCGAACATGTAAGCTCGGAAATTGTTACTGCTCCTCTTTTTTCGAATAATATCTCTTCCGACGCCAAATTGGATCACGGTCATAATTTCACTCGGGCTCTGACAGTACCAGGTAGGATATATTCTCAGAAAATTAGTATCAGGAATATATTTCAAATATTTATTTATGAGTCCCCTCGATCGTATTGAGAACGCGTAAGTGGAGACGTGTAAGCCGTGGATGCGAGAGTATCTTCTGAGCACAGCACTTGCCAGCAGTTAAGCTTTATTAGCAGCAAGAATCACAACTTTATCTACATTAGTACTCGAGTACTAAGCAGCAGCAAGAATCACAACTTTATCTACATTAGTACTCGAGTACTAAGCAGTAGCAAGAATCACAACTTTATCTACATTAGTACTCGAGTACTAAGCAGTAGCAAGAATCATTCATGTCAGGGAGATGTAAAGGATGGCGTAATAGTAAAGATTTCTATGGTATTTGGTAAATGTATTGCGCCACGTGAACGCAAAGTGTGATCGATATGGTACGTAACCTAATTCTGCCCATCAATAAGACGAAATACAATGTAGCTGGCGAAAAAATTAGCCCGCCTCTGGCGCGCATTTGTAGATGACACGTACTGTACGTCATGGCGTTCGATTGTCTCGCCGCTAACTCGCAGTAATATACATTGACGGACATTTATATTGTTGTTAGAGGACACTAGATGTGTTCAATCATGTCAACCAATTAGGCTTCTTCAGTGGTGCCTATGTGGTGAAGCTTTCCGCTGTGAAATGTTTCCAGGTTCAAAATGACTAAGGTGCAGGCGCCCAGGACCATACAGTGTCCGATACATCCTCCCCATGACAAATGGTGCGTATTGTGTGTCTACATCAGCGGCGTTATCGCGCTCTATTCGCCGGGTAAGGGAGCGAAGCCAACACACCTTTTGCCCGATGTAAGACAATTTCGTGGCGCAGTGACGGGGATAATCATCAGGTTCATTTTGTAAAGAGCGTTCAAATTGGTGCGTCACTTTTGCTCCGCGGGATTTACACTAGTGATAATCATTATTTACTCGATGACCTACCTCGGGAAATGCAGCCGACGCATAAGGAAGTGGAGATAGGATGGATTGAGGTGCCGATCAATTCGAGCAGCGAGAATCCTAGAGGTAGTCAATGTACGACTCGTACAGTACGAGATATATGTCGATGGTATTTATATATGATAATCACACTGTGAGATGAGTGTCTCGACTGGCCGACTCGAACCCGCAGACGGCAATCGCTGTCCCGCAGGTTTTGTTAGGAACGTAATCAGAACAGATGAAACGCTGCCGAGTCGGGGGATTTGGATTCATTCCAGCCGCGAGAGCGGTATGAGATTTTTCAGATGACAATAAGATCGGGTCTGACACCACCGACAGTATAATGACGCGTCTGGAGGCGAATTCTCCTGAGGGGACACCAGCAGCACACAAGTTGAGCGCGCGACAAGAGCAAACGGATCAGGAAAATGAGGTGAGACATGAACTCAACGTAGCGCTGGGAAATTTAGAAAAAATTATTATTTTTCGTTAGTTTTGCATACGCATTTTTTCAAGTGCAAAATTTGCATTTCCTTCGAAATGAGCATTTTCTGATGGATGCCACTTTCCGGGGTGGGCAACCCTTGACGTTTTGCATGGGTCAGCAGTACTGCTCAGGCCAGTCTGAACATGGATTCGAATACCATCGAACCGATACCGCGACAGCAGGGGATGAAAGCTATTTCGTTGATACCTCCAACTAGTATGCAACTGAAGCAAGTTGTGTGCGCTAGGCCGCAGCTGGGAGGCAAGAACATGTCGAGGAAGACGACCGCCAGCCAGCGGAGGTTCGCCGTGTGGGTTCGAGATCAGGTGAGGGTGGCGGGTGGCGGGTGGTCCTACTTAATGGGTTGGCAGGATTATCTCAGAGGTGCGTAGAGTTGTGTTGGACGTTGATGGTTCGGCAGTACGTTCTAATGGAGAGCTGATCTAGTTCTACGTTCTACTCAATTGTACGATTATCGCAGACGCCGATTAACTTGCCACATGGATTTCTGCTTTTAAATGAGATTGTCTTAAATTTCGTTCCCCAAGCCCGAAGGAAACATTCAGCAGTGATATCATTCGTTGTTGAAATATTGTCTCTTTTTTTCTCAGCAATCATCACAGAAACCTGTCGTATGTGCTTCGTCTGCTGGTCACTTATCGCTTTCCTCCATCAACTCGACCGTGAGCCGCGAGCCAAGGCTGATATCTGGCTCTGGTCTCGTGGCCTGTCTGGCCGGGGCTGACTCTGGTAACACCGTTATTACGGCGGAGGCAGGTGAGATGTGATGTGAGGACTGTATTTCATCTTGATAGGCTTCAATTTCTCATGAGTGCGCCCTTTTTTATCGAGAACTGACAAAGGGTTTATGAGTTCTCAATAAAAAGGTAGAGGTACTCATAAGCTTTATGATAAAGCTAAGACTAAACGAGATACGGGGAAAAAATTCCTAAATTAAAAAAAATAAAATTTTCCCTAATTTCCTTACTTGAACTTCCCGCGGCTCTCGCTTAACGAATATGAACCCCTTCTGGCGGCCTCAGTCAATCTCAGAGCCTCCAGTAGCGCGAAAGCGTTGGCCGAACACTACCGAAAAATCATTCGTTTTTTTCCTTGTCGGCCACCACAGAGGAAGTTCTAGCACCTCCAATGTGATGACTTTCAGGAACGCCGCCTGTCATCCGTCTGTGGAGACCGACCGTCAGTCAAACTCAACCTGTATGCATTATAGCATGCCCGATGTTGGCAGGTGAGGGCTATCTGTAGCCGACGCTGGAACACTTTCCATCTCAACATGAATTTTTGATTGGTGACTCCGATCCTATCGGCATTCGCCCGTTGCGTGAGTTGTTGAAGTCTTCAACTTGGAGACATCAATCTTTTTGCGCAAAATGTATCCTTGTAAAATTCAGAATCCGACTGTTAGAAGAAATGGGAAGAGAAAAATAGAAAACGCTCGAGAAAATGGGCAGTTCCCTCTTAGAGGCGAAGACACTTGAACGTGGACTTGGAAACTTAAATCTGCGTCCAGGAGATCGAATCCTCCCCGTGGCGATGTTGAAATCGTCAGCGCTCTCGCGGATCTTGTCTTGATGTCATCAAAGCACGGCGTTGATAGCGAATCCGATATTCTAAAGTCAGATTGTAGCTCGATTATTTTCAAGACTTGGTTAAATTCTTTTCAGCTCGGGAACAACTAAATAATAAATGAAATAATATTTTTTTTGGAGTCCCTAACAAGAACGCAGGCAAGAGTTTCTACTATATTCCACTTCACGATCTGAAGTCGACGACACTCTATTCTGTCATTCGCCGACAAGGGGGCTGCGGAAGGGTCTTCCATACCGCAGCCCCGTCAGCAGCGTCAGAGAGAACATGCTGCGTGTCAGGTGTAGAGGATATCTGCTCTGACGCGGACTCGAGAAGATTATGTATCGTGGGAAAGGACGCTCAAAGGAAGCAGCAACAGTTGTTCCTGTGGAGCATTCCAAACCCACCGACTCATACACCGGGGAGAGCTATAGTGTGCAAACCGGCGGAGCTTGTCGCTAAGCAGGTGAGCTTTTGGACAGCGGAGGAGAAGTGTGGAGAGTATTATGAAAAGTAGATTTTTTTGCTCATGAAGTTCACGAATTTCTGCGGTTCAGCAAGGCAGATATGATCTGTGATCTGATGGGGCAAACGAGGAATATAAAAATTCAGAGCAATAGCATCCTAGCTTGAAAACCGCATTTTCCGACCGACTATTCGAGATTTAAGAGCTCTGGGAGGCCCGACAGATATCCCAGGGCGGATTCTTCGATCGGCTTAGCTGATGGTTTGGAACTCCTCTCAGCTCTGCGGTGCGTGGCCGATTCAAGCGATGAAGTTCTCTCCATTCCGACCGTGGAATGTCACTAGCATCGTCTCCTGCGGTTTCGAGAACATACGTTTCTGGCGCGCCAAGGATCAACATCTTGCCGGCGTGTCGGTACAGTTGAACCAGTTGGCGAGGGATACGGTCTTTACAGATTTGGACTTCGAAGGTATGCAATTAGATTTTGGCCAGTATGGTGGATCGTTCTGGAAATTTGGCAAATTTCAATTTGTCGGAGGATTTCCCAGATCTTGCCGGCGAATTAGATTTGCTTCGGAAAATCGCAGTACACCTCTCAACATCAAACTCCTTTCATGAAATCCACGGCGTAAAATATTCAATTATGATCAACTCGCCCAACGAATGGTCGATAGGTAGCAAAGTGATGGCGCCTCGTTTGTGTGGCTTACTGGATGATAAGCACAGCCGAACTTGTTGTTCTTGCCTGAGCCACATGTGTTTAGCAAGCAAGAGCCTTCGACCAGCAGTGGGAGTCGAGGAAGAAGTCGGGAGCAAGGAGGCAGATGCAGTTCTTTATTACCGAGTCTTCGTCTCCACGGCGTGTGGTCGAGTGGTGCAGATCCATTACAACACGAGACAGATTGAGAATGTGTGAGTGATCGATTTTACGAATTGTCTTCGTCGGTGCTGTTGTATACCTTCTCAAAGCTTATAAATACGTTTTTGTCTATGATGAAGTTGATGGTATATAATTGATAGATACGTGTACAGCTCAACATCAAATGCCAGTCATGTGTGATCAATAAGCTGTGTCTACTGTGATATTCCTCTGTTAGCTAGAATTATCTCTAGCTATTATAATCATTCTGAATTCACTAGAAGAGCGTACAATAATTATTAAATAGAATTCAACAAAAATAACAAAAAAACAAATTCCGTGAAAATAAATACTATATTTCTAAAATATTTGTGAGGTACAGTAGAAATACTCTCTCTCTGTTAATTCCTGTTCCTTTGGCTTGTAGATTTCGCTTGCACGAGGATGGCTGCCCTATATGGGCCATATCTGTTACTGAAGGCTTCGTGTGCACGGCTGGAGGGGATGGCTTTGTCAGAGTTTGGCCCCTAGATTTCACCAACTACTATATGCAGGCGAAAGTGAGGGGAGCAATTAATTCCATCACACCGATCGAGTTCGGCATTTTCCTTGCGTAGAACCTTCGCAAAAATGATTTCGAAAAATGCGCTCAATAATAGGAACTTTGGCGGAAAGCATAAACTATTCTTAATGTGACGATGAAGTGGTGTTTGGGAAGGACTGGTGGTAACTCAAGGAACGACGGAGGACTCAAAAAGGCTTTATACAGAGTGGTACCAACCCTCCTGGGGCGGACCGTTTCACATGCAAGTATCTTGGCGAGCGAATTATCAATATATAGTAATACACACTGTCATCATCATCTTAGCCATTAGACAATACAAACAGCTCATCCATAACACGCCCCCCTACGGTGAGACATCACCGTCACAGGTTAAGGGGCACCAGTTCTCAGTGGTGAGATCAATCCATTCTTCTGGTTCACCATTACTCCACCGGATAAGAACTTCCATCAATCCACATTGATCAGCAACTTCTCCTTCGTACCAGTCACCTCGGCCTTCAGTATCGACAATCCATACCCGGAGCCGTAAACCAACGAGGCTCGGGCCCTGCTCGCGGGGAGTATAGTCAGACGGATGCCGAGAAAGAGGAACCACATTGTAGGAGTGTTCTACAGTACGGGCGCCAGTTGGATGAACGACCTCAACACGATTGTTAAGGCGCTGCACCACATGGGCGATGACGAAAGGCAGAGCCAATTTACGGGGAGTGGGAATGTAAACCAGAACAGTAGAGCCCGGGTCAAGGTCGCCGTAACCAGCTCGTAGTCGGGGGTGAACATTCGCATTAGCTTTTTTGATACGCGACCAAACCTCGGAAAGGTAGACTTGTCTAGCTTGGCGACAAACTCGGTAAGGGAGCTGAGGAACCTCCAGCTTAACAGCAGCAGACGCACCAAGTGTCCGTACATGACCATAAGCCAGAAGGTCGGGACACAGGTAGCGGAGCTCCGGACCGCTCACAACATAGCCTCCTAAGGGCATGGTGTTGTGAGTGAGAGCCACACGGTCATAAAGGGTCTCACGGTCGACGGGGGAGAGTAGTCTTACGCGACCCGCACTATTGCGAGTGAGATTGCGCAAGTAGTTCAACATAGTACGATGATGGCGTTCATGGCTGCCGGTCCAGGGCGCATGACGGGAAAGTAACCGTACTTCAGCACAAAGCTTACTCCATGAACTCTCCCTAAACTCGCGGCTCCTAAAGTAGGAAGCGCAGTCGACCCATAAGATCTTCATACCACCAGTGATGACCTGAATGCGGGCCAGAGTAGATATAACATTGGCTGTGGTCTCGACACCGGAAGGCAGATCACGCCATATACAATGCCTAGTGAATCGGCACTGGACACTGACGGCTTTAATTCCTTCACCTAGCGCTATCACATCGGCAGTGGCAAAGGTATACGGTGGGTACTTGGACATCTCTTCTGTAGTGAGGTCACCATTGCCCAAACCAGGCGGAGAGTGCCATCCTCGAACGGCATAGGCCAAGCGGCAAGCGATACATCCACCAATCACATCACGAGTCGCACTGACAATCGCAGTGAGGTGAAAGTGGTTAATGGCAGCCAAAGTACCGGACAACCCGCTATGAAGGGATCGGCGATGAGCATCCAATATAATCAACCGTCGCAGAATGGTTGCGCTCCGTGGGATGTAGAAGGATAGGATGGCCTCACCGGAAGGTAGGCCGCCGCGAAACACATAGACTTCTGGGCAATCCCGACTGCATAGTAGATGTAGAGGACCGCCGTCTTGGGGCTTGCAATCCCCGAGATAGCTAGCTGTAGCGCCAGTGCTAGACAACATACATTTTTGGGCGGACCGCGCAGCGATAGCAATATTGCACCGGTCGTAGCAGCCAGTCTCGCCGAAGACGAAGTCAGCTTCCAATGTAGCCGACTCACCACGAGCCACAGCTCGCCAGGCTTTAAGAAGCAGCCTTATCAAGCGCACACGCCACAGGGCGGACTCCAAATCATAGCAGTTCCTCGCAATGCCCTCGATAATTGGCTCGGGGTCACAATGCTCAGTCCCACTGACACGTCGCACATCGGAGCTCACACGACCTATGGAGTCACGCGCGGAGAAAATGGTGCCGGCCGTCATCATAGTCATAGACAGGATGGAGGTAGAACGACAATGGTCGTCAATGGTGAATAGTGAAGAGAGACCGTTTCTACACTCCGGCATATCCTCGTCGTCATCATCACGCAGTAGGCAGCACGAGTCGGAGACGAGCTGTAACAGGTCGGCATCGTCCACATTGGGGTCATCACCGAGGAAAATGTCCTCAGGCGAGGGCGAGCCCGGAAGCTGCCTCTCTGCATCAAAAATAGCACAACACTGGTCCTCCAAGATCTCACGGGTATCTAACACGTCGCCCCCCTTGCGAGGAATTAGCACTTCACCTAGACAACGGTCGGCTGCATCCGTTACAGGCCTGTCTAAAAGGCGACTTAGAGCGTCCGCGTGAACATTAGAGGAGCCAGGAATGAACTCCAATGACAGGGTGCCGTGCTTCCGGATGACATTCAGCTCCGAACCGATAGAGTCGACCAGGCGAAAAAGAGCTCTCCTCTCGAGAACCTTCGATGACTGGAGCTTAAGAGAGCCAGATCGGATCCATGCCAGACTTGGCCGGTTATCAGACCGGAAACAAACGTCAACCGAAACGCCTCTTCGCCGCTTGCAAGCAGACTTGCAGCAGTACTCGGAGATCTCGGCGACCTTGCGAAGGGCCAGTAGACAAACACGTAGTTCTCGCCGGTTACTGGAGTGAAGGGTTTGACTACGAGTGAACCGCACAGCGTCCTCGTAAATCAGTTCACCATCGGAGTAGATTGCATAACCCCCTCCGAACAGCGATGCGTCGCTACAGACCTCGAGCAATATAGGACCAGACATGACACGGCGGACTGCCACATCATGTGAGCAGGGTTGTGCCTCGAGCTTGCAGATCTCTTGGCCCCACCGAAGGATTTCAAGATAGGCGAGCCGAATGTCGGCGTCGAGCACCGCAAGGTCGCATGGCACATCCCATCCTATGTCCGCGAAGTAACCTCCAATAACAGACCTTAGGACGTCAGCCAGCAACCTCGCACGAGCATGGAGCTTGGCACAGTCAAAGGATAGAAGACCAGATACACCGAAGTAGTCCTTCTTGGTGAGCTTCTGAGAAAGCGGAGAGTCTTTCTGGAAGAAGTCGAGAGCTCGACCAACTCGTAGCGCACGGCGGCAATCTGTAGTCAGCAATGTCCGACCAGCCTTAGTGACATAGGAGAAGGCCACATTGAAGATCGTAATCGTATCTCCAACAATGGCGTCAACATTATACTCAGTGAAGACCGCCTGCATGCTTTTCACGTCCACGGCTGCCGTCGCAACTGCCAGCTTTTTCTCTTGCGAGAGGAAACCGGCTAGTGCCAGAAAGTATAGCAACTGGCAAAGGTCTCGGGCGACTGCAACGGGCATACCGGCAAGAACCAAGTCGTCGAAGTAGTCGTGGAGCCACGAGTCGGTCGCTGTATCACTGTCTCTGTAGCCGGCTACCCCAACGCCTAGTGTCCCGCGAAGCGCCAAAGGTCCGGCACCGATCCCGAAGGAAACTCGGGTGGTTATATACGTGCCATTGGCGGTCTTCATGGTGATGTAGGCAGTACCAGACTCGGCACATATACGAACCGAGTAAAACGCCGACTTGATGTCGGCTGTGATAAGGGCGCAAGGGGCCACCAACCTTATGGAGCACAGAATGTGATAGAGACTAGGGCCACCATGGAGAGATGCCGAAGGCAGGGCCGAATTGATCGGTCGCAGATCACATAAACGGCTCTTTACCGGCTGCGAAGGGTTGGCGCCACTGCTCACCAGGAACACATTGGCCACTGGAATCCTACATGGAGGTGCACTGCTGTTGCTGAACGGTGCTGCGACCCAGAAACCCTTGGCCACAAAGTCGGAAACCAACTCGGAGTAGGATTGCTTCAAAGCGGCTGAGAGACGACGGTACATCGCTCCAGCGTAATCACTCACAGCGACTCGCGGAACAGTGAGCTTGGGAAGCCAAAGCTCGGCAACATAGGTCTGGTTCGGAACGTCGAGCCGTTCAGCTGGCAGCAGAGGGCGTACTCGAGTATGGTAAGACCCTGAACAGGACACATCCAACCATCCTCGGGACGCGATAGACCGCCAAAGTGCATGAAGCTCTGCTTCAGTGTGAGACGGAAGCTTCACCCTCACGGAGTCGGCGAGGACAGGGGCAGGAGAGATGACCGAGAAGTCGGAGGAGTCAACCTTCTTTGTAGATACGTCGGCATTGTAGAAGAGACCCTCCGTGTCGTCATCAGAGAGTGTTCGGAGACTTGCGCCTGTAGGACGACTAAGGACGCCTTTCTGGAGCATGCCGTACACCTGCCTATCAGCTATCCAGGCGCCCGATACGCCTTTACAAAGAATCTGCCACTGATCGATGAGATCTCTGCCGACAAGGCAGTAAGGTTTCGGCCGGACGTCGTTGCTTGACGAGGCACCAGACTGCAAGGGGAGGAATCGAAAAGTGTGCTCGATGTTGCCGAACCACTCATGGCTAGAGATATCACGCACCGATACTGCAAGTTGAAAAAGGTTATGGACTTGAATACAACGGCCGTCAGCTAACTGAACCTTTGCTGGGTTAGGAGCTGATGACGAGTCGAAGGGTAAGTGATCCAGAGGAGAAGTCGATACAAGATAAGATGCACTGGCACCGGTATCGACAATTCCGGTCACAAGAAGAGTATGAGATCCCTGGGTGAGGCACAAATCCAGGGAAACTTCAGACAAAGGGCGTTGTTGCTGAACACCGGAAGGCGAGCTACCGAGACAGAGAGCATCGTCAGGGACACCGGGGAAATCAATACCGGCACGGGGCTCATCAGAATAGTGCGAACACGCAGAACCCTTAGAGGGGACCGTCACAAGGGCTTGCGAGACCGCCGTAGAAAGGGTCGAAGAACAAGAAGAGGAGATATATCTTGTAGGCTCAGAAGGGCCTTCGTGAGAGCTGCCTACTGGCTCGCACGGCCGCGAGAGTTTTTTGACTCCCTGTTGTAATCGGCGTCGAACTGCTTAACCCTGGAGTAGAGCTTACGATCAGTGAAGCAGTCGGTAGCAGCCGTCTCGCCAGCAGACCGGGTAGCAAACGCTAACAATGCATAGCGTTGCCCACGCCGGGAGGTCATATACTTAACTTCAGAGGCAGCACCCAGTCCAGCAGAGTTCGCTGGGGCTTTCTCGAGCTTCTCGACACCAGGACCAGTAACAAAGAGCACATATGGTTGCTGACGAGCCCAATCCATGACACCACGGTACTCCTTCTTGACGTTGGTGTTGCCAGAATCAGAAGTGTAAAGTAGCCTGTCACGGATATCCTTGGATCCCGCTTCTCGGTCGGGAAAACGAGAGGGCTTCCTGGCATCCGAAACAACTGTTAGTGACTGGCAAATGTCTCCAAGGATAGAGAGTATAGTCACCTCATTGGCCTTTCCGTCGAATGGTAGTCTCAATTGCCACTCTTTGGAAATGCTTTCCGGCTTCAGCAGTCTTGCGGTTTGGGTCACTTGCTTCACGAGATCAGCATAGACGTCAGATGGAAGGCACCGCAAGACGGAATTTATGAAGTGGACATTGTTAGCAGACCGAGGAGTACTCTGCGAATCAGCGTGACAGACGCTATTCGCCAGAATACGGAGTTGTCGAACATCAGCCACGAAGGAGTCGAAGGACAAAGCACCACGAAAAGCGAGCTTCCCTGTTCTCCTACGAAGTTCGCGTCTGACATTATCGGGCCGGGAGAACTTGTCTAAAAGAACAGACTTCACTCTGTCCCAGTCGCCGCCAGCCTCATCGACAGTAGCATTAGCTTCGGCTATCACACCGTCATTGTCAGTCAAGGTATCAATGAGCTTCTCCACGAGGTGACCCTCAAGGTCGGTGTCTGGTGTGAACTTGCCGTCAACGAACTTGGCGAAGCCAGATGCGACGAACAACTGCTCAACTCGCTTGAAGTGAGTGGGTAGCAAGAAAGGATCCTTCAGTGCTTTGCTCGCAACTGAGAGGCCATTGATGTCAGCAATTCTGGCTCGCAAATCCGGCGGTTTGTGCAGTGCCGAAGTTAGTGCCGTAACCAAAGTCGAAAGACCACCATCCACCGGGGAAGTAGAAGTAACAGGGGGAGGTATGAAGGACTCCTTTGCAAGTTCGGATATCCTACATGTAGCTTGATCGGCTAACTTAGCCAATGCCTCGATATCATATTCGAGTTTTTCTTCCTTGGAGTAGAGGTCGGCGAGATCAGAGTCGTTAATACCATCTTCGTCGTCAAAGTTCAGACTGCGAGTCCGGTTCCTGATTTCCACCAGTTCTTTCATCTTACGGGTCCTTGAGCCACGAACTGTAGCTCTGAGCTTGGCGAGGCTCTCACGGTCGGGCGCGTTCTGAATGTCGACAGCTGTCACCATGTTTGGGAAGGACTGGTGGTAACTCAAGGAACGACGGAGGACTCAAAAAGGCTTTATACAGAGTGGTACCAACCCTCCTGGGGCGGACCGTTTCACATGCAAGTATCCTGGCGAGCGAATTATCAATATATAGTAATACACACTGTCATCATCATCTTAGCCATTAGACAATACAAACAGCTCATCCATAACATGGATAACGTGTTCCTCAATAGAAGAAACATCATATATACTCCTCCGTTCGATACCCTTCTTCGAATCGACTTGTGCATCCCCATTATTCAGCTGCCGGCTCCCGTATACGGTCTGGATCTCACCCCAGATGACCTCCATTTGCTATGTTCGGTCGGAGATGGCAGCGTCGGTGTCCTTGACTTGGAATCTTGCAAGTGAGAGCTTTCCGTTTGGTTGATCCTCAGGCTTCGTCAGATACACGGTGGTGTCCCGATCACACAAGAGCAAGATTCGTTCAGCGACCTTGTCATCCTGCGGCACTAAGTTGTGCACAGCGGCGTGTGATGGGTCTGTGAGGGTTTGGGAGATTGATAATGGTATTGCCAAGACGCTTGTGGAATTCAAGGCGGAATCGGTGGGTTTTCGGGTTTCGGATTTTCTTCGTCACTCTTTCATATCTTTCATCTTCCCAACGAAGTTGAAGTTACCCGTTCCAGACGGCGGTGGGGTGACAACTCGGATGCTTCCAAAGAGTCGTCCAAGCTCATAGGAATTGATCCCTTGGTACGATAAAAAAGTGTTCGTAGAAAATATCCCCCGGTTACTGACGCGGAGGAGATGCAATAGAAATTATTCCAAAAATCATCTTCCTATGCTACAAACAGGAGACATGGAATGCATTCGTTCTGTCTGGCCCAAGATCCTTTGTTCCCCTATCACTCCCTCTCAGGACACCCCTTCATCCCTGGCCTTCCAACCACCTTGTAAAATCGATGCCGACGAGGTCCCTCTTCTCGCCGTTGGCTTTGCCTCTGGTGCAGTGATGCTGTTCGAGATCTCGCCAGAAGGAGAGGCGTCGCCGATTGTCGAGTTGAAGCAACATGCCCACCCTGGTGAGTGAGTCCATTTTCGTGGCGCGTGACCCTCTCCGCAGTTACATCGATTTCGTTCGCATCGGTTTCGCCGGCAACGGTGCTGCTGCTGACGGGGGATGCAACTGGTCGAATTGTGGTTCACGATGAGGCGCGGAACTTCGAAGCGACACGGTGCCCGGATCCGGTGGTCTCGAAACCGATCCTACCGGTTGTTCCGGCGATGGAATCTCCGCAAGAAGTTCAGGTGTGTGCACGATGGGCTTTGGTATGCTGTGAAATGCAATTGCACATTCGTATCCTTTTATATTATGATGAATTTCTGACGACGAAAGAACTACTGTGTAGGATGACAGGATGAGTAGCTGGCAAGACCAGCTTGATATCAAGGAGCTCGGGAGGATGACTAAAACTGGCATCGTTATTAATCGAATATAGCCATTGTGAATGCGGTTAACGTTTCAGCGTCGGTAACTTGACAATTCTTTTTAATGACAGTATAAGATTTCTTCACCTGATCTCTAATTATTTATTATACTTCGGCTTGTCCTATTTCTTGGCCCAATTCCTACATGTCAGTGAAACTCTACCGGTTTAGGTCCAACCGCAAACGTTCGTTGTTCGGCCAGGGAGAGTTCAAGAAATGATAGCTTTGTATTCTCACGAAAGATGCATTGCGCTAGCTCAGCTACCCGAGTTTGAGCCCTTGAGGATGTTGAGAATCGGGCAACACCAGAGCGCAGCCGCGGCAATTACGGCTTACACGGTGGGTTGGGACATTTTACTGTATTGCCATTGTACTGTATTGCCGTTGGACTGTATTGCATTGTACTGTATTGCCATTAAGGTGCCCATACTACGTATTCGTACATGCAGCATTGCCTGAGCGATACTGTAGAGTGAACTCATCAATGTGTCACTCATTTCAGTTCTCGGCGGACGGCGCTCTCCTTATGGTGGGCCTCAGCGACTCCTGGATTAGAATATTTGATCCGGAGACAGGCATGCTGGAGCACTCCATCAACTGTGTTATGTCGGTAACAAGGATGAACGATGTCGGGCTGGTTGCGATATGCAATCCTACCAATGCAGCATTCGTGTCAATTATGTGATGTGATGGTGTCAATTCACAAGTGGCAGTAGCTAGTGACAGTTTGCTTCCTTAAGCGTGACCTCCGGTCTACTTCAAAGTATACTCCTTAAAAGTGGAAGCTCCCCGTACCTTGAACGCACCCTTCGGCAAGTCTATTCCGGTGGACATTTCTCTGACTCATATTTTCGTGGAGAGTATTATCGTGATATGGGTTCATGTAGGAAAAACGAAAACCCGAATCAACTCAACCTCGTTACATAAAAGTAAATGCTGCCTAGGAGCGTGTACAGTTCGCCATTGTAACTAGTGAGAGTCAGTGAGGCCGACGGTTCTGCGAAAAGATGTTTGCCGGCTTCAGGGAATGATAACAGCGTTGTACATGAGCAGCATTTTGGGGGATTCTGACGTTCGTAAGATCCTCACGGCGGGGCACCTGGACAATCAGCTTAGGATCAGCGACTATTACAGAGATGTAGGCTCTATGGGGTTGGACTTGATGGGGTAGGATTCGACTTGTCTTTGAGCTGCTGCCCCCTCCCCCCGCACTCTGACTCTTTGCGTGTCACGGGAGCATGGAGTTATACAGCCTCACGGGAATGTGTTGCTAGTGCGAAGACACATTAGTGGCTAGAAAATATGTAACCATGTCTTGGGGAAATATGTAACACATCCCGTCTGGGTCTTAGACTCTGGGGCCATCTGGTGTTCCTTCATGGCAGCATGTCTTATTGGTATCGGAACATATCCATATGGTCGCTTGAATGCCTCACGGAAGTTGATGAAAATCTTGAGGTCTTCGAGAACTTTCGTCCGGAGCAGCGAACGTGTGAAGGTTTGGTGAGGAGATTTTTTAGGACTCAAAAGTCCGTTATTCTTCGCATATTCGGTCTCTTCACTTGACTTGATTCGGCGGACGCTACGGCGTTAAGATATACCGTATTAGACTGTATCCTCATCTAACTACTTTATCGTCCACTTAAGTGATTCTTTGCTGCAGTAGCTGCTGACAAGACCCGAAGACTAGCTCGGAATCTTTTTTACAAAAAGCGATTCAGCATTGATATGGCACTTTTGAAGTGATAAATCCCCGTGCGTTCTTCAGGGAATCTATTTCATTATCTGTTTCTGAAGTGTCATACGCTGTTTCAGACCCGCAGCCAAGATCCTTTGCATCGTCCTAATGAACAGTCTTATCATGCTCATCACTATCCTCCGTAAGCTTTAGTGTTCATATGAGTAATTGGGGCATTTAATAATTGTCATATATTGTTTCAACTAGAGTACTTATTAACTCATCGCTGCGATGGGAAGGCCTGCGGGATATGATACCAGGACTTGCTTTTCAATCTGAAACTATTAGACCGTCTCGTATTAGACACCACGTACAGCAGAGTATAGATGGTAGATATGTCGCTGGAGCACGGATCAACCTAAGATGCATTGTCCCTCTATGTCCTCCAAAGGGTTGCTCTCGTCTTCGTTGGGATTATTATGGAATGCTGAGTGATTCGTTTGAGCAAGTTGCTCCCAGGAAATGAGTCCATCAGTGTTGGAATATAATGTTAATATATTATTAATAACCGTTGGGAGAGGCAGGACGACACCTTCCCCTACCACGAGGGGGGAACACAATCGGACGTTCGCTTGGCCAACCTCCGACTGAGTGTCGGTTGTATTTATTATTTACATCCGTCAATTTGTAAATACAGGATTATATGATATAATCTTCCTTATTCGATTGGAACCTGAAGCTCTAAACAGAATCGATAAAATAAATACACTCCTCAGTCCTGGAAGGTGCGGAAAACTTTGGGCGAAATTTCTTCTATATTTTCTTCCCTCGCCAATATGTGTAGTCGCATGCTTGTAGATATCTTATTCAGGCGAACTGTCTTTGCAGTCGGTCAGCTGCTTATCACAGTCAGTAACGCTGAGGTGTGTCTATGGGAGTGCCCTGATCCGGGCTTAAGCTCGGCGATTAACAGATTGCCGTTGAGAGAACTCCAGGATAAACCGCCGCCGGCTCAGAACCCGACAGAACCGCGCGGCGAGATGGTGGTTGTCGAGGGCCGTGGACTCTTCCAATCGGTCATTGAAGAGGAAAATACGGCAGTGCCGGAGAGTCAGAAGCTTCCAGAAATTTTGGAAGAAAACTGTGAACCTGAAATTGACGATGTCGTGGAAGTGGCACGGCTCGATACTGGGGCAATCGTCGAAGAAGTCGTCACGAAAAAAGCGATATCAGTTGAGCGGAGCGAAGCTGCGGAGAAAATAAAATACAAGCGATTCTGTGGTGGAGGAGCCGCTGTGCTTTGGCTGAGCGAGCTGGGGCACCTTGCCACTGGATGCCATCGGTGGGTTCATCTCTGCAATTTGGTCGAAGATCGCGACAGCTATTTGATGGTTCCGGAAAAGTTACCGGGCCCCAACAGAGTGACATCACTCGACTTGAGCCCGTTGACGATGCGGACCTTACTTGCGCTCGCCGATGATGGTCGATGGATGATTGCCTGGGACTTGGCGAAGGCTGGACTGGCATACTCATCTCAAGATGAATGTGGATCGGATAAAGGTCTTGAATTCGTAGAGCCCCTGGTGAGTGGAATCGAAAAGGGGGATGAGTGTGATGCTCGATGAACGTTAGGTCTCATTAGAGGCCCTGGTCAATTCTAGCGCAAACGATAAGTATCAGCGCGCGGCTGTAAAAAGGCGCGCGCATCAGTAGATAGTAGGTGAGTGTTTCAATCCAAGGTTTGGTATTAGCAAACATAGAATAGGCGGGAAGCGTGTAAGTATGGTAAAGTGTAGTCATAAGTTGGCCATCTTGAAGCCGTAGGATCAGTACGACAGAATTTGTCGGATATGGAGTTAGATTATATGAATATAACTTCAAGATTTTCTTTAGGTTGAATGAGTGACAGGTCTGTCCTGGAAGGGTCTTTAGGGTTTGATAGAACATAACCCATGGTGCTAGATCTCAGCGAGGCTGAGTTGTGAGTGATAAAATATAGGATAGCACCATGCATTTATGGAGTTTTGTATCCAGGACATCCTGTGACAATTCCACGGGCCTCGGGTTGGGGGTTTGTGGACTTGTCCTTCGCATCACACTCATTCGACCGTATAGATATTAGGGAGAGCTTCACGTTGGAGCAACTAATTGAATGTGTTAATAATTGTTTTTGTTGTTTCAGTCTGTAACTCGCCTTACTCGAGTCGGAACTGCATGCAAGTTGCTCGCTGATAGCCTCGCGGTTTCATGTGCTCGATCTATTGCAGATCAAGAGGGAAACGTGGCCCAAGTAAATAGCGGCGAAGTTTACGATGGATCGTTGGGCAGAGATATCCAGTTTGTATATCACACCAGTTTGACACTTTTTGGCAAATGATGATTCGAGAAAGATCGGTAACTTTGCGGAACTAGATTATTGAAGGGTGCACCATTTGACGCACCTTCGTGGATGTGTCAACGTCGGAGACCGACGAGTCTGCTGTTAAGCTCACATGATAGGACAATTCTCGTCTAATTCGTAAAGTGGCACTTATACCAATGAACCATTATAGACAACTCGCAAGGGCGGAGAAAGTAAAAATTCTTCGCGTGTGAGGAAAAAGGGCGTAGAAATGTGGCCGTTGTTTGGCTCTCATCAATTTACTCCACTTGCTCAGATAACTGTTTGGGGCCTCCCTCGCGCTGAGCCGTGCGCCGAAGCGAAGGTCCTCACCACGGCCAATCTGCAGCTGCCGGATGCATCAGGCTCTGGTGATGAAGTTCAAATTGTGAGAATCTTTTGCATCGCTCCGCCGAGATGATATGTGAATGGTCAGGTCGTGAATCCACTATCGGCTATGGAGTTCGTTACCATGACAAGCGATAGTATAATTATGTGGCAGCTAGCGTCATCGGAAATCGACGAGAATGTCTGCGGCTGGGGTCTTGCCTTTAACGAAGTACCGCTGCCTGAACAACACACCAGTGAGTCCTGTGCATAGTCCCACAGGGAGTCATGCAGATTTACGGAGAAGTGATACTCGAGCATCAATAAGTGCTCCTACACTTTCTAAATACAGAATTTATACTAATAATATAATGAACTAGTTATCTATTCTATAGATTATGCTAGAAAAGTGTAACCAATAAGAAATGTCAAATGCATTCTGGTAACATCTGCTGTTCATCTGGCGTCCTGCATTAGAAGGTGTGAACCTCTTCTTCACTGTTACTGCTGAAGCATCCAATTTAACTGCTGTTATTGGTAGTGTGCAATCTATACGGGATCTCAGGCGGTTGGATGGCAATTGTGATCCTCATGCGTTCGCACTTCTCATTTTCCCGCTCTCTCAGGTACATTATCATCCATTTCCATATCGCCGCCTCACCTCTTTATTGGTACCACCACAGGCTTTGTCATCATCATCGATTGTGACCAGTGCGAGCTCCTCACTGCCGTCAGTGTGATATCGAACAGCAAGCCACCGTCCTTCACGAAAATTGCTCCGCTCCCGATTCCTAGTAAAGCGTCAATTTTCACTTGTCTCGTTACTACTGAGGAGGATAAGCTGCAAAGTGTTGAAATATGCAAGGATCTTTTGGGCACGTGGGAAGCCAAGCTCGATCCTCACATCATTTCCTTTTCCGAGCCGATCGGGTCGATACAGTTCTACGGCTCGAGCAACGAGGGCGTAGTTGTGACCGAAGGGTCAGCTTCTACTGACTGGTTCGTTGATTGGGATAAGAGAGCACGGGCTCGGCTGCGGGCGATGGTCCCACGAAGCCCTGTGGGTCTCGACAGTCGCAACAACTTGCTGGCAGTGGCGAACACGAGAGACTTGGTGGTGTATCGTACTGACGAGCACGGAAGAATAGAAGGCCTCACTCGATACCGCGAAGCACGTTCTGAAGCAGTGACGATAAGATGCGTCGCTATAATATCCAGCGATGACCCTATCTCGGCGGTTGTGGGGCTTTCGGATGGTCGGGCACGAGTGTACAATCTGAACCCTGAGAAGGGTCAGGCTGATTACATCCAACTTGATGTCTTCCGCGAAGTTCCGCTGACGGCCGTGGCGGCTTTCTGCGGCAGAAGGGTTCTCGTTGGTAGCGGAACCGGAGTTCTGGCGTGGACGGTGGTGCCAACTGTGAACTCTCAGGCAGCGCGCCTGTCTCGTTTGGCGAGCGCGCCTGCGAAGGACGGCATCAAACCTTGTGTGATGCAGATTTCGGTTGCTCCAGGAGGCGCTACATTTTGTGCCTCCCTTTCGAGAGGGCAGCTTTGGGCCGGGTGTGTTCGCAAGCAGCCTGCTATACGGTGCGTGATGCAGTCCACGTGGACGGTCCGCGATCTGAGAGCTTCAGTGTGTCTTTCTCAAGGAAGAGTCGCCTGCTGTTCAAGCACGTGCATACTCCTTTATAAGATTGGAACACCTGTTCCGGTGTGGACGCAGTCGTTGGAGTTTCCCCCCTCTTTGATGGGCCGGCTAGGCTGCAGCATGATTGTAGTTGATGGCGATGGCCCGAAGCTGACACCTTTTAAAGTCGAGGAGGACAAAGGGCAGCTGGCTGAGGACTTGTGAGTTCGTGTATCAGCTGCCTTATAGTGATATTTAAGCAGGTATATTCCCGTGCCTTGGTCGCTTCCTATGGGGATAAGTCAGGCCGGCGAGGGTGAGACAAGCTGTTGGCTCGCTCACGACGGAGCTGTTATCGAGATAGGCGTGCCTCAGCGAAATGCGCGCTAGTTCCATGGAACGAATTCAAACAGTATTGGTTTTGATATTTTAGTTGCGTTGAGTATGATGCATGAGGATGAAGGCAAGGCATTCTCCCTCATATGTAGACACACTTGAAAATGATAACGTAGGAAATGTGACCAGTGGTGTTGACACTAAGCATCACTCGAAGCTCCCTGCGATTCTGGGGCGATTTCGTAATTCTTGTCCGGCGGCATTCGCGAGACTATTTACACGAACTTCTGTCATGGCCGCCCGTCAGTGAGCCACTGGCACTGAATAGTGAGGGAACGAACTAATCGAAGAAGTGCTTCATCTTCTACCTCTCTGCACACGAACCATTCCAACCTGATGGGATACAGAGCCACGTTGAGCTACTTCTCAAACTTGAATCCAGTGTAGCTTAAATTGACGTATCTCTTGCCACCAAATTGAGAACTAATGACGATAGAGACTTCCCAGTGTTCTGAGGAAGTAAATGGCACAGCTTTAAAAAGTGAGCGAGACACAAACCCAACGAATGAGACACATACAACATGTCCGTTCCCAAGATACCGTCATCGGGAGCGGAAGCAACGACCGAAGAGACCGCAAGCTGGTAAGGCAGCACTTCCGTGTAGTTATGACAGGTGTCGAAGACAAAGATAGCCATAGATCTCTTCAAGCCCATGCCTGGCCCATGCCTGGGTGACATAAATTCCTAGACTGGAAGGCCCATAGTCGGTCCTCCATCGTTTTGCCTCTGTCTAAGCGGGCGTCAAAGAGTCGAGATGATCTCGCAAGGCTCTAGTGAGGAATGACTTGTCGAAAAGTGTCATCACCGTACAACACTACGCGCGATCTAAAGTAAAGACTAGATTATTACTTACAATACAGACTGAGTATTTGTACTAGATGGTACCTAGAATCTCGATTCAAGATATATATTTAAAGGGCAAGAGTCTCCTTTAGGTATTTGAGGAGTTGCTCGAGAGCTCAGCGAAGAACGTTAGCCATATCCTCACTGAATGTCTTCGCACACAAAGCTCGACTACGTGCTGTTTACCGATTAACTTCACGAGGTGATGCATTTATTCTTAGGATGCGGGCCTTTGTGGCAAGTAGAGGAGAATTAGAGCCATTCAGGTATCCCATGGATGCCCTGTATCAGGAGATCCTTGAGCCTTCGAGTAGAAAAGTCGTACTGGAAGCAATGCTTTCGAATAGTGACGAGAGGTAACGAAGCGTACTTGTGCCACGCTTGAGGCTATGTCGCTTATGCTTGAGACTGACTGATTGGCAGGCGAGTCTTCCTTGTAGTGTGAGCTGGTCAGATTACTAGTCATCATGGAGTTGGTAGACAACTGTGTATTGGGACTGCGCACTTGCATAGACTTTCTCATGGACACTAGCAGGCAGAACGCGAAGTCGCTTGGTACCGGCCAGAACCTACTGACAACAGATATGTGTGAGCAATCGATAAGTTCTCTTGCGATACTTCTGTCCACTTCCGTTATAGACTTAGCTAAGCGAATGCAATACATTACTCATAGCGGCATCATCTGAGCTCTGCTTTTACGTACCATCCATTTTGCGACTCTGTTCAATTATCAGCAACCCCTTTAATGAGAATACGGCGATTAACTTATTCAATCAAAGAAGCACATCGAACACTGCGTGGCAATATACAAGTTCCCCCTCCCGTGGGCACCTTACCACCAGACAGCCCAGAGGTACATAATTCTTCGTGAGAATCTAACCGAGTCCTAAAGAGTACTTTCAGACTACCGTTTGTTCCGATTACTCCAAGTTTAAATCGTACGGTTCTCTCCGCCAGTCACAGTCAGCGTGAGCTTCATCCTGGTGACCCGTTGAAAATCCGAGCTCGAATAGGTCCACATTAATAAGCCCCGGCGATCTTCGTGAGTTTTGGCTCAGCAACTTCGGAAGTGACACCTTCATCGTTACTTCTGATTCTTTCATCAACGCGGTGCGCAGATGGTCGGTAAACACAGCGGGTGTTGGGTCGTCTCCATGCTTCGCATCTCATGTGACACAAAATGTGTCCCCTGGGGTCATTCACATATTGGACAGACCTCAACTAGTATATGGTTAATAGGTTTAAAGCTGACCCGGCTCCCAAAGTCATCTCGGACTTTCTTACTCTCCTTTGTGGAGCTAACGACCGTGACGGAGTAATCAGCATCCCTCTGCGATACGACAGGCTTCTGTTTCAGGTTCGCTCTTCAGTGAGCATCGCTGATGTGGTGAGTTGGACTCAACGAGCATGATTCGGCTAACTTGCTGGATTCCCCGATTGGGGCCATCTTCGTCGTCATTAAATTCGTCTGTTTTTTATTGCACCAAGACACCGCGAGACGCGCCCGCGTCGTTCATCGTATTCCCATCAATTAAAGACGGACTGGGGCAGTCTGACAACAATATTTCAACTGAGCCTATTTCTTCAAGAATGCTACTGATTTTCTAGCCAGAACAGGATACCTTCCCGCTGACGTGTGATTCTAACATTTCAGGTCCCCTTATGCTGCGTTTCCAGCCTCTGGCAACTTTTCTCCTTCGTCTACAGCTGGCACTCTCTTGCTTGCGAATACTTTGTCGAAGAAGGAAAGTCACTCCTGCCAGCAATAGCACTCAAGTTGAGCGGCTCATCACACCTTAAACGGTAGCGAACGGAGTCTCAAAAATATGAGCCACTTTCCACAGACACACTCTCGCTAGCTGCTTGGTGGCTTGCAAGGTTAAAGCTTGTTCCTTGACGCTCCGCGGGTGAGTAGCACAAGTTGTGCTGCACAACTGGGACACATCGTGAAGAAGCTTCCCGCGTCAAGATGCTGACTGTCTCACCGCTCCCGGCTTGCTCCAACTGCTCTGCCGCTTACATTCAGATGCAGTTTCGATCGTTTTATCGCAAACAAGCAGTTTTTCATGGCACTCCTATGTTGCGGGATGAAGCTATTCGCCGTTTGTGGTGAAGGTGAGCTCGACCATCTCTTTGCCAACGGGCGCTTGCAGGAAGACCGAATATTCTGCCGAATCGCCAAATGGGGTTTATCAGGCTCAATACTGGTTGAATTCTGCAACTCATTGGCTCCACGAGCGATCGCGGGCCGCGAAGATATGACAGGGTTCCTTTCGGAGCATATGCGTGAATTGTTGGGTCATGTTAACGGTGAGCCCCTGTCACATCACACTCTGTTAACTCTAACCGTCAATACCAATAGAATGCGCGGTGCGCATTGCGCGCCAATGAAATACCTACTATACGTGTTTCATTGCCGCGCATTATGAGGTTCAGTACGCGACGTACTATGCATCAGGCGTAACATGGAACAGGCGCATTGTTTTCTCCAAATTGGAGACTCCAATCCCCACGAACGTTGAGATTTTCGTCTACCATATCACTCTGAAGTTCTGCGCCAGACCAACGTGCGTGAGGGAAGAAACGACCTTAAACGAGACATGGACGCGAGTGTTGGAGCCCAAAGCTGCTATGCTGACTCCTAAGCCTCTTGTATGGTTGATCTGCCATCTTCCATCGGCATTGCGGCTCTGACTAGCAGCTCGGAATGCTACAAGTGCGAGAACAGATCTGATCGATTCTGGGGTTCATCTCAACCAGTGACACACGATATAAAAACTCAATCACACAAACCATCGCGATCAAACCCTCCGTGCTTACGTTACGTACCTGCCATCAGGCCGAGACATTCGCTGTTCGAGTATTCAGACGGACCACGAGTCAGGCCATCCGACACATGCTAATCATTCAGACTCAATCGAAGTGAGCATCGTAATCACATCGTACGGGTCTTCACGTGTAGTAGGCGATCTATCCGAGCGAAGTAACAGTTATTGATATGATGAAACCTATCTCTCGCCTGAGTAATAAAGAACCGTTGAAGAACTTGATGGGAGTTTTCACAACGGTCCAAAAACACAAGTAACCATTCAGTGCATCAGATAACTCAGCTCAGCCCCGTCATCTTATGTCGGACGCATTTCGGAACGAAATCTTACACTGTCCTCGTTCGGAAAAATTAGCCATGAAGTCGTAATGAATAATACGGGATTTTCGTGTAATTCCAACAGCAAACATTGATTTGAGATCACATGTTGTAAAGTATGTCATAGGGAAAGACTCTGTTCTCAGTCGGTATGAAGCAAAAGCTCTCCTGCAGCAACTGCTGATGGTTATTAGTGAAGTGAGAATGCCATATTATATACCCACAGGCTGTGGGCCACAGCTTTAGTAATTTACTTCAGTACGAAGACGCGCAGACTCAAAGAATGCAACAGCTGAAGGGAAACAAGCACGGTCCCGCATGGTAGGTCACCTCCTAGGACTTAGTCAATGTTGACTGGTGATCCGCTGTCTTGGCGGCGCCTTGAAATCTGAGTGCCGCATCTTCGTAAGCATCGAGCAGTTGCGACCGAAATTGAGCGCTCCGATTCTTACGTAAGTTGCACAATGCAACGAATCCCTCGTAGGGAAGAGGGACAGGAGAATACTAACCGCGTGAAACAACTGGAGGCAGTTCATGGGCATTTACGCTGCCAATTGGCAGAGGCCGAGGAAAGCCTATCTCAGGATAATGAGCAGGTTCAAGTAGGCAGTTTATATTGCAATTCATCGCAAAGTGTGGGAGTGAGCAACTATCCGTGCATCATATAGATTCTCGGAATCAAGCGCTTATTGCACGAGATGAGCGCAGCTGATGAAGAGCTGCGCGAGGCAGTGCAACTTGGCAACAAGAAGAGAGCAACATGGGTTGAACAAGAAGCAATTTACCAAGCAGAGCAGGATGCCAAAGTTAAAGTAGGCTTGATTCAAGTAAACAGTGTGCCGGACATTACTTGGATAGGCATTGGCCGAGATATGTATCATATTGGAAATCGAGAGGAATTGGCTCTCGAATGTTGACGGACTTGCACGGCTTCGATTCCAGGCATCGGCTTTGGAGTGAGCCACTTTTTGTTCCAGTGACCCCACTACGGCTGACGTTATTTCGCTTTGCGGAGCTTCTGTTTCGGCCAGTGGTGCACATGTCTCGTAATCTGTAAATGCTGCCAAGGTCATTAATGTGTGACATCGAAGTGATTCTGAATGAAGAGAGAATATCGAACAAGATGGCAGAAACAAAAACTAAGGAACGGATAGAATTAAATGAGCGATTGTTGCGCGAAATCAAGAGTAAGCGCTCATGTCAATTGCTTGGCCATTCATCCCGAACTGTATACGTTACATGTTATTGTGCACTCAGAAGCACATTATGAAGTGCAGATAGACGGTCCGCACTTGACTCGGAGTCCGAGTCTCGGACGTATCGAATTCAAACGCTCGAATTTTCATAGGCTCACTAGCATACCATACACACGAGCTGATGAGCGTTAAGTCCGAGCTCGTATCAGCTCAAAGCAATCTTCTCGACATCCAAGTAGTGAATGAGCTGGACGCATCTAAGCGACGCATACAGCAAGAGGTGTGAAGTGTATTGTAAGCTTCGCCATGAGCCATTCCGATGCAGATTGTTCGAGCAGAGAGCAGGTTGATTGCTTTACAGGAAAGATATGAACGAGACAAGCAACGAAAGTGGACGCCACTTGGCAATCGCTGAGCATGTCGAATCTGATGGTAGCACATCCATTGTTCCAGACAAGTGCCGCGTTTGTGGCGATGGAAGATACTTCGACCGTTACTGAGCCTCTGTATAACAGCTGGATTATCCAACTTAACAATGAAAAATGTACCCAACTTGGATACATTTTGTATTGTTAAGGAACTGCTGCCAGCAGTCTGCTGGTTGGATGCGTCCGTGCTACTGCTACTTGATGCGACGTAACGTGCTACTGTAACGGATAGTAGCACTATTCGGAAATGAATAGTGCAGATAGTGAAACAACATATGCACGTCAATATACAATGGGATTTCGTGTATAAAACCTCATCAGTATGTGCAACGCTCCCGGAGGAAGGGGTTCACTCGCCAGGCCCAGGGAGACCCAGATTGATTCAGTCTGTAGCATCTAACCTATGCAGGTGATGTTCGATGCCTCATCGTACCTAAGGTATGGTACCTTCTCTAACTATCGCATTTACGGAGTTCATTAGTAAGGGCTCACCTTAGCCACACGAACCTTGGATTTACTGGGTGCTAGAGTTAGGCCCCAAGAGCCTGGCTGTCGGGTTCTATCGTCACGTCTCTGAGTGGTTTGTTTTGAAACTACACTGAGTAGTGTAGTGTAAGTGTACTACACTTCACTCAGCGAATCTGAATCCTCGGATGTGCAATGAGAGAATGACAAAGGAGGACATCCACACAGCTTTTTTTCCACCTTTTCGTGAATTTCGGGACTTGAAGCAAACGTTCATGTGTTGCGGAAGCTTGTGCGATAGTATTACTGTTCCAGTACGCTTTTTTTTATAGAAAACTTGTACTATGCGTTGAACTAACCGAATTTATGCCTCAAATAGCCGACTAACAGACCTCTGATAGCAAAATCGTATGTTCAACTTCTTGGGCTAAGTCGCTGATGGTTAACGGAATGAGTACGCGAGTGTAGTGTTTGTGAAATCCCGACAAAACTGGCGGGGAGACAATTGACATGAGCATGACCAACACAACACACAAGGGATACGCTAAAATTGTGTCACCTGAAGAATAAGGTTATGGCACACTCTACGATAAACCAGAGCCATTTCTTTCCAAAGCGGCTTATTCGCACGGCTCGTACCGAGCTGAACGAACAACGCCGGGAATATGTCTTCGGTTTTCGGCATAGAGTCCTGAGTACGGCAATGCTCTTGATGGTAACTGGGTACCATACCATAGTGCTGGCCGATTCGCAAGTCGAGAGTCGAGTAATGTCCGCCTGCCTATCAGACTTGCCATATAATGGCATTATCTCTGTACCAAGTAACTATCAAGTGCATGGTAACCGAATCCCGACCCGATCACATGATGTGATCTACATCAAGATTATCCGGTAGGATGATAATCGGTCTTCGGGTTTCAGGTTGCTCCTGCAAACCCCGAATTCGATGGGATTTTACACAACCTGGAGGATCAGTTTCTGACTTCAATTATTTTTCATTGTAGCGTCTTTTTAGGAACATCCGAATGATATATCCATACTCCTTCGGGAGCTTATGCTGTAGTCTGTAATGTGAGTCTCCTCATCCCAAGTACGGCTGCTTATATATAAGCTATTTCAACACAAAAGCGCGTGGGTCAATGAATGAAGACAGACACATCATTCATATAATATAAATAGAGACAGACAATGAATAAAACTTGTTTCACCGAGCCAGTCTTCACCAGAGCTCCTGTAGAAGTGGTGACAGTATACCACTGGCAACAACTAATTGAATTCTGCCAGAGATTCATGTCAACAACGAGTCTGTGGACTTCGCACAACGTGGAGCACGACGAGCGAAACACAGTGTCCCGATTGGGGAGTCCACATGATGGGTCGTACATCACAGCTGCTGCTTCTCATCCTTGTAACAGCCGAGTGTTGTTGAAAGGAAATCCGAATGATGTCTAGCATCGTAGGTGAGCAGAGAACACTTGCTGGTATAAGTATTGACATAAAAGGTGACTGCGGTTCTAGTTGGGCAGCTGGGCTATCCCGACTCGACCTTCTTCAAGTTGGAACTCTAAGTAGTTGTTGATTATTGCCTGGCCAGACAATGCCCACAAGCGGCTCTTACCTCCCTTAAAACCCAAACCACATTCTCTCCCAATTACACGAACATAGTTAGCATGGGTAAGACTTATATAGACGACTTCTTTGTCACCGAGTCCGAATGTTATTGGTGGCATGATGTCCCGGTATGCACAAGGAAACATCCACATTTCCAGCCTGGGCTGCCATCTGAAAGTGACGCTGGGGCTTGCTTCCGAAGCTTCTTTCATGATATTCCCAATCAATTTGGTGAAACGCTTGTTCGACTGGGGGACGAGTATCGTATTCCGTCCAGTGTCGATTAACAGATCTTGCTTGATTCCAGCCTTGGAAGGTCCACCGCCGACTTGCAGACTATTTAACATGACAATATATTCACGTCGACTCTTGAGCTTCACATAATGCAATGGATGCTGATAAACGCGAGGGTCGCCACCACCTATCAGAAGTTCACCAGAGATCCCTTGTCCGCGCTGGGCTAGATACACTGCGAATGCCTTAGCTCCGATCGGCTTCGGAGACATCCTCATGAGCTGCTTCAGTAGTGATTTAATACGGGTTCTTGAGTGTGAGGCAAGGCCAAGCAGGTTGAAGGGTGTATCAACAGCTGGAGGTGGGTCTTGATTCATAACCAGGGAGAACTTCAAATCGGGAATGTCCTTATCACCAAGTTTGATTGTATCGTTGAAGTCGAAGACTTGAACGGCAGTGCATCGCCGAATTCAATCACGTCTTTCCGACGTGGTTGGCACGGCTCCGGGCATGTGTAGCATCCGAAGGGGAAATTTCTACATGCCCCGCGGCCAAGCTGTCTCTCATACCAATTGTCCCAAACGAACATGGTACTCGATGAGCCCGTATCCACTATAGCCCACAAAGCCGTTCCCCTAATGTTGAGCTGAGTGAATATACTGTAACCATACTGCGGCATAATCTTGAACGTGATGTCAAGACGGAGCACTTGAGAGGCTGTCATTGGGATAGCTGTCGAACATAGGATGACCAGCAGCTGAAGAAATGGAAGGTAAGGCCGGGAGGCTACCGCCTGGATCTTAGGGGATTGAAGACCTGCTGGAGAACACCTTACACCAGTACCACTTGGCGAGAATCCTCGGCTGATAGCGGACTTTTCCTGGCTCGCTAACCCGGCAGCTTGTAGCAGTTTCTTGGCAATACGAGCCGCCCACGTTACTCTTATACCATACTTCGATAGATGGAGCATGATGGAATAACGGGTTAATGTGTTCTACAAAGTCCAATGGCCCTTGATGGTCTCAGCGGAGAACAAGCGCTTCTGGGCGGTAGGAGGCTCCTATTAGGAGCCGCTCCCTATCTGCCATTACTGCCTCGTCTTTGCACCGAGGGGTTGGTCCGCCCCACAGAGTTTTGGAATTATTCTGTTCAGTTGTCACGCGATACTCGCAGCATTCGAGCATAGAACCGGCGTTGAAAGGGAGAGCAACTCGCCACAGCGGGATATTACGGGATTATTTATGCATTACTCTACTACCCGAGATGGAGGTGATGGAGGCGCTTCGGGCGCGAGGCCTTCTCTGGGATAAGAGCTTAGTAGTGGCTGCAATTTTTCCACGCGTCATGTCATACATTAGTGTCCGTGTGAGGTCGACAGTTAGCAGCTTGGAGCATCATGGCTGCGGGGGCAATTCCGGCAAGGAATGCTGCTGTGTCGACTAAGATACCGCAAGTGGCGCGTGGCACACCAGTGGTGAGACGTCACGCCCGATCAACGAATAGTTACCATGTGCATATGCCATAGAAACGAACCCCGTCGAGTTGCTGATAATGGACGAGAGTGATGAACGATTCATTACCCTCCTTGGACTGTGTTGAGTCAACACTGTCGACGCAGCACTGTGGAATGAGAAACCTTGTGAACTGTCTAAAGAGAGCGTCGCCAACCTTGTACTCTGTATACAGGCGCGACGCAGGATGGCCGTTTTCGCAATCAAATCTTGCAAGTAAGGTTCTTCTCCCGCCGCCGGTAGGCGGACTGCTGACTTAGACAGTGCCTCATTACCCTGCTATCGACATCTTGATGATATAAATATCACGTTGTCGATAATTGCGCAGTCGCTCCACGCAAGTTGCGCGACGCAGGATAAGGTGGATTAGGGATGTGGCTCTCATCGTGAAGGGCGCGTTTTTTTAGGTAGTGCGTCACGGTAGGCGAAATCAGACAAGAAAAGGCAACAAATACAGCTGATAATTCCGAGATCGAGATTGTGGACTGAACAAGAAGTTGGATGTGTGAGCATCTCAAACCATGACGTCTGCACTGAATGAAGCTCGATAAGTTGAGATGAGAGCCTCGCAGTTCGATGGCTTGGTTAGCTCGCTACATCCTTAGATTTGCTTTTAGTCGACCCATGAACTCCGCTATTGCATAACACTCACTACAGTGTCACTTTGCGGTCACTGCCGGCGAGCGAGAGAGACACTGGTAATGTCATAAGCTCGATTATTCGAGGATGGAACTCTCATCGTTCCTGCCGGACAAGACAACGGCAGCGAAGCTTCATCAGCACTTTCGCCTATAAAACCGAGAGACTATAGGAAAGCCGTGGTTCGTGGCTTAAGAAAAGTCTCCGTCAACTGATGCGTTTGCCGCGGACAGTAACTGGAGAAGAATTTGTAGCAGCATGTATTTCTTCCGGTCCCTCGAGCCTGCGGACTCATTCGTGGTCAACATGCGACTATGCTGAATCCTAAGCTTCTTGTGTTGTTCAACCTCCATCTTCCATCGACTTGTGGATTTGACTAGCAGCTAGGAATGCTACACGTGCGAAAAGAGATCTAATTGATTCTGAGGTTCACGCCAGCCAGTTACACACGATATAATAACTCAATCACACAAACCATTACGATCAAACCATCCGTGCTTAAGGTACGCAGCTGCCATCAGACCGAGACATTAGCTGTTCGAGTATGCAGACGGACCACGACTCAGGCCATCCAACACATGCTAATCATTCGGACTCAATCGAAGTGAGCATCGTAATCACAGCGTAAGGGTTTCCACGTGTAGCAGATGATCTATCCGAGCGAAGTAACCGTTAATGGTATGATGAAGCCTATTTTCCGCCTGAGTGAAAAAGAACCGCTAAAGGACTTGATGAAAGTTTTTACAACGCTGCAAGAACACAGGTAACCATTCGGTGCATCGGATAAGTCAGCGCAGCTCCGTCGTCTTGCGTCGGACTCATTTCGGAACGAATTCTTACACTGTCCTCCTTCGAAAAGATTAGGTTTGAAACCCTGTCATAATGAATAATATAAGACTTTTCCTGTGATGCCAGTAGCAAGAATTGATTTAGGATAATATGTTATAAACTCGATGTAGACAAGACTCTGTCGTCAGGCGGTGTGAAGCAAAGGCTCTCCTGCAGCAACTGCTGATGGTTGTTAATGAAGCGAGAGTGCCATATCATATAGTATATGACATATACTATCAGTGCAGTCTCGTAAGCATCGAGCAGTTGCGACCGAAATTGAGCGTTTCGATGCTTACGTAAGCTGCATAATGCAGCACGTCCCTAGTAGGGAAGAAGAACAGGAGAATACTAACCGCGTGAAACAAGTGGAGAAAGTTCATGAACTTCTACGCCGCAAATTGGCAGAGGCCGAGGAAAGCCTATCCCAAGATGACAAGCAAGTTCATGAAGGCAGTTTCTATTACAATTTGCAATCCATCGCAAAGTGTGGGAGTAAGCGCTTCTTCGGGCACAATAACGGTTTGGGTCGGCTCCGCAGCCAGAAAAAATCTCGCTCGCCGAATTGGGTGACGAAACTGTCATGGTATTATTGAATTTATTTTTAACTGTTACCATCAAGCCATCTTCCAAGTTTGAAAGTTGAGGTTCCATGCTATAAGTCGTAAGATTAAAAAGCTATACCGAAAAAACGAATTTGCATAACGGCTTGGTTCGCACTGTATAGATTCTCCAAATCAACCGCTTATTGCACGAGATGGGCGCTGCTGATGAAAAGCTGCGCGAGGCAGTACAATTTGGCAACAAGAAGAGAGCAGCATGGGTTAGACAGGAAGAAATTTAGCAAGAAGAGCAGGATGCTAAAGTTAAAGTAGGCTTCATTCAAGTAAACAGTGTGCAAGACGTTACTTGTTTAGGCATAGGCCGAAATATTGGAAATCGAGAGGAATTGGCTTTCGAATATTGACGGACTTGCAAGGCTCCGATTCCAGGCATTGGCTTTGGAGTGAACCGCTCTCTGTGCCAATGACCCCACTCCGGCTGGAATTTACCCCCAAAACGTTACCCGTTGCGAAACTCTTCAGGAGTTACTCCTGTTTCGGCCAGTGATGCACATTTCCCGTTTAAAAAGCACCGCCTACCTGCAATTGCTGCCAAGGTCTCTAATGTGTGACGTCGTAATCCTGAGTGAAGAGAGAAATCACGGCAAATGGCAGAAACGAAAAATAAGGAATGGATAAAACTGAATGAGCGATTATTGCCCGGAATCAAGAGTGAGCACTCAAGACAATTGCTCGGTCATTCGGCGCGAACTGTATACGTTAGATCATAATGTGCACTCATAAAGCACTTTACAAAGTCCATATATGCGGCTTACACTTAACTCGTATCGAATGTAACCCCAGCAATCAATAAACTCAGACGTATTTTGGCAACTTGGAGAACTCGACTTTCAATAGGCTCACTAGCATACCATACACACGAGCTGATGAGCGTTAAGTCCGAGCTCGAAGCATCTTTTTCGACATCCAAGAGATGAATGAGCTGGACGCATCTAAGCGACGCATACAACAACAGGTGAGAAATAATACGTTGTAAGCTTCGCCATGAGCCATTCCGATGCACTGTCTCGAACAATCTGCATCGGATGCAGATTGTTCGAGCAGAGGGCAGGTTCATTGCTTTACAGGAAAGATATGAACGAGAGAAGGAACGAAAGAGGGCGCCACCTTGCAATAGCTGAGCATGTTCACTCTCCACGCCTCCAGGCCCGGAGGATAAACAGATTGTTTCAGCTTGAAGTGTCTAGCCTATGCAGGTGCTGCTCGATGCATTTCGGTTATCGCAGTAATGGTGATTTTTTTCTAATTATCAAATTTACGGAGCTCATTAGGAAGGGTTCACCCTAGCCACACGAACCATGGATTCCGCGGATGCTATAATTAGGTCCCGATAACCTGACTGTCGGGTCGTCTCGTTATGTCTCTGATTTGTTTTAAATTACTACTATAACACTATACTCCACTCAGTGAATCTGAATCCTCGAATGTTGCAGTGAGAGAATGACAAGGGCGGACATTCACACACATTTCTTTCCATCTTCTCGTAAAACACAAATAATGAAATAAGAGATTCACGTTGCCGGTCAAAGTATTAGCGACTCAATAAAGAAGAATATAGACGATGCAGATCCTCCTTCACGCTGGCTGAATACCGAGCATTACATCCTCCATAATTTTGTCACTATGCTGTATATAATGTAGACACCCGTTGTAGATGCATGACGTTTGTATATCTGTGATACTTCGCTTCGCTCATGCGAGCGCGGTTTCATTTCCGTTT